>CM076411.1:32607614-32788394 GCA_038363315.1 Mugilogobius chulae | reverse complement strand
ACGTCAGTGGCTGTGCACATATGGGATGACATCAGAAGGATAGTCCCAAGAGACCAAAGAAGATCATTCATGCAGGTTTTAGCGCGACCTCTTGTCTGGACAGCAGTATTTCCACACCAGGGGTTGTGGTTAGGCCAACACTTACTAGAGCCCTTGGAATGGCTTCAGCTTTTAAAAGATGATGAAATTTAAATATAAAACATAGAATACCATTTGTCGACATTTTTTTATTGCTTGAATTTGAGGCTTACATTTATTCAAACAATAGCAATTATTGACAATATAACACAACTCATTTGTTTTCCTAACAAATCACCACTATACAGAACAAGTTCCTGCCTGTGGCAGTGGATTGTCTAGCACTTTTATGCATCATGTTAATATCTCACAAGACCGACAACACCACTTGATGTCCTTCTCATTTTTCCACTGAAAGATAGAAAATGCAAGCAAACATCCAGTCTACTGCAACAACTGCTTTGTTCCGAGCAATTCATAAATATTGTATGTTCAGTCATTGTTGTGCTTCTTTAAACTAAATAAAATATACTGGCTTCAGTTTTAGATGACTCTGGCATTATCTATTGTCACAGAGAGATATATTAGAGCAATATTCTCCCAATATTTAGTGTAAACTGTTTGTCAATCTGACATTTTATGAATTAAAAAAACAACATTAAATTGAATATAGCCTAGGAAGTTTATCTCCAATTATAAACGTCAAACAAACTTGAATTCTACAAAAATGCCAAACTAAACAGTTGATAAGTTTGTCATTTATAAAAGTGCAAATGGAAATAAATGTGTGGGGTTATAAAACCAGTTTTGTTTTCTTTTTGAACCAATCAGCACTAAACTTTATTGAAGATATGATACAATACTCCAAACTGTGTGACAATATATTGCAAAACCATACTGTAAATTGTCCCAGCCCAATTACTTACTAAGATTAAGCATCAGTTAGGACATTTTGTACTTCTAAAATAGTATGTGATCTAAATTAAGCTAAGTGAAATATGTAATTACAAAAAGTCATACACTAAGTAAGCCTGCTTGTAGCGTATACATACGATATATAACTTGCACACAATTACAAAATATTGCTTTTCTTGTTGTAGCTGCATTTTTTATTTTGTTTGTATGTTTCATAGTTGTGTGTGCAGCAGGGCCACCGTAACAAACTAAGCAATCTGGAACTAAACAGCTCATTATGCAACTGAATGGGGGACTTCTTAACCAACCGATGTCAGTGGAGGAAAGGTGAGCACATCTCATCCATCAACACTGACACTCCACAGGGATGTTATTCTAAGTTCACTTTTGTACATTCTCCAGACACACACATCATCTCTGTGCCTTCTCACCACAACCACACCAGTGCTCAGACTTCAATAAAGAAACATTATATCACACATCACTGTTTGTTGATGAAGTGAGTGTTTTCCTTTATATTCTTGGAATTGGAAATTGCTTGGAAATGTATTGAATCTGAGTTTTTGGAAATGTTTACTGTGTTGCATGCTCTGGATTCACAACATCATAAGGGGCCACTCACATGCAGCAAATGACCTGTTCCACCTGCTGCCTTCTAGTCGGATGTATACGTCAGTCCCAGCCAGAACCTTCTGAACAGCTTACAGCCTCTAACAAAAATGAATAATGTTCCTCAATCATTCCTCCCTCGTCCTCCCTTTTATACACCCTCTCCAGTGCTCTTGTTGTAAACTGGCATCTAGGCTTCCCTCATGTAACAACAGGAACAAATTATTACATTTGTATAAAAAATTAATTAAAAATGCAAAACAACTTTAGAGTAGAACAGGTATACTAAATTGTTAGGAACAAAAAAAAAAAGATTAAAATTTTTTCCCCTTATAGATGGGAAGATGAGGTCCTCTCTGGCTGGTCATAAAACCAGCCTAAACTGATCTAAAAGGCCACTTGACCTGAGTGATGATCTAAATGAGCTACGGCCAACGGGAAATCTTGGTACAAGAAAATGGTTATAAAAGTAATGGGTGTTTTTATATTGTAGCCTGGATCATTTAATCAGCCGTGTGACTTTGTCTTTTGATTGATAATTGTTTACATACACATTCAGTGATCTCTTGTAAACGACAGCTTTCCTATCCTGTGTCGTACAAAAAAAAAATAAAAGGCCTATGGTTCTGTCATTTTAGATTAGGGGGAAAAAAAAAGTTCAAAATTATTATTTATTGATATTCTATGAAACAAGTATTTATTTATTGTTTGTTTGAGTTTCTCAAACTAAGAGGAAAACTATGCTCAACTTACATGTTGTGACACATGGTAATAAAGTTTTTTTTATGCGTGAGAAGACAAAAACTAAGCTGCTAAAGTGGGGTTATTACCACTGCCAGTGAGTGACCATCTCACCTCTGAGCCAGCTGTGAAGAATAAATCTGTCCAAAGAACATGACCTCAAGAGCATCCTTCAGTGCAGTTAGACTCCACAACACTGAACGAGTGTGACACTAAACAGCCATTAACCTACTGAACAACTAAAAGTAAAAGGTTTTAAGGCTTAAACGCCACAATGGGAGGAGATAATAACAGCGCAGTACCATTGTGTACACACAGAACAACTGCTCGCAGAAAAGCAAACATTTTCCTGATGATAAAAACTGCTGTGAAACCTTTAGGCTTATAATATGTGCTCATATTTTGTACACATACAGGATTTTTACTCTTCATGTCTTATCTCTTTCATTTCTTTTCAGCCTTTGCAGATCCTCCACAGTCTCTGTTGATGTTTCAATCTGTGTTTACCTCCTCTGATAACTGAATATTAATACAACAAAGGCAACCGATTATTTCAGTGGGTAAGGTTAATTAGTCAAACTTTAATGTTGCAAGCAAAAAACAGCTTTGCTTAGTCACAGTATAGGCTACAAGAAAACCCCAATATTGTCTACTTGATAGGCACAGCAAAAAAATGCATTTTTTTCTTCTTCTTCTTTTTGAAGAAAAAAGATTTTCTCTCAACAAGGAGTGATGTAGGTATAACAAACACATCTATGATTGTGCTGTACAATCATAGCTGAGAGAGTAGCGGGTTCAAGCATTAAGGCCAACAAGTGTGGCCTGTAAGGAGATGAATTGTTTCACTGTTGCTACAGGTTACCTGTCATGTCCCAGTCTGTGGTTAAACATCCGTAAAATTATGAAGATTAGTCACACCTGAACACACATTCTTGTTCTTACGGCTCGTGAACCAAAGAGAAACCTCCATAAGATCCAAAGTAAACAGTGACTAAAGAAAGGCAGGATCAAAGTTACAAGACCAAAATCAGTGCAAGTTATCAACTGACTGTCAAACACCTGCAGTAGTTTCATAAGGCTAAAGTGGGCTGTCTGGAAAAAAACTGCACTTCACCTCATGATCAAAGTGTATCTGATGCATTACTACTACTTCTACTACTAATACGAATAACAATAATATTCTAAAAAATTTACAGCTTTAGAACAATATGATGTTCTGAAGCTAGCAGCATTTGTTAAAGAGTTATATGAAGGTGGCTGAGGAATGTAGAGTGAAAAACTGACCACAGAAAATCCAGGGTTAGGGTTAGCCTCGAACTCACTCACATAAGATGGAGATTCACACGACCAGAAAGTCAGTCTTTGATGATTCCATTGGGGTGGTCTCCATCCATTCATCTATCCACTTTCATAGACAAGACTGTTCTCCAAGTACTGCACAGAGAAATGAATAAATAAATAAGCTATGTACTAAAATCAATAAATACCAAAAAATTCAATAAAACTATAAATATGCATTCAACAGCAACAAATGCAGTATATAAATGAATAACCTTGATTAATAACTAATTACAACAATGCAAAAATCAAATCAAATTTAAAAAAAAGAAAACAGCAGAACACCACAAAAGTCATGCGTTGTTAAAAACCAGAGTGCAAAAGTGGGTCTCAAAGGAACCGTATGTAGAACTTTGATGTCAGATTTCATAAACATGAATTATATGTGTCCAAAGATACAAGGTCAACAAGTCCAAATATGCTATTATTTTTACTGAAAGTCTATGTAATTTTGAGTTATTCTTAACCCTTGTGCACCCCTTTAAAAAAATCACACCTGTGATCCTTGGGTGCAAAAATGTACCCTTGTTTTAACACCCATTATTTTATATGTAAATAAACTTTTCTCCAACTTTTTTCACATCAATCTCTTCGTCTACTTCTCCTCTAAACATAGATAGTAAAATTTGTATAAATTGTTAAAATTTTAACCCCTTAAATGCTGTTTGTATGAGAGAAAGTGTCATATTTTTGATCAGGAAAAAATGAAAAAAGTGGATTTTTTAAACATACTTCAATTTTTTTATTTTCATGGTGTGGGATTTATAGAGGCTGGTGGTGCCCTAAAATAGTGTGAAAACTGATTTGGTCACTTTTATAGTTTTTGCATAATTTCAATTTTTAACAAAAAATCACACCTGTGATCCTTGGGTGCAAAATGTACCCTCATTTTAACACCCATTATTTTTTATGTAAGTACACTTTTCTCCAACTTTTTTCACATCAATCTCTTCGTCTACTTCTCCTCTAAACATAGATATTAAATATTATAAAAAATATTACAATTTTAACCCCTTAAATGCTGTTTGTATATGAAAAAGTTGCATATTTTTGATGTTGAAAAAGTGAAAAAAGTGGATTTTTTCAAAATACTTCGGATTTTTTTCCTTTCTTGGTGTGGGATTTATAGACCTGGGGGTGACCTAAAATAGTCCCAAAATGGATTTGGTCACTTTATAGTTTTGGCACAAAGTCCATTTTAAGAGCTAAAACACCATTGGCCCAGCTTTAACCCACCTTTGACAAAGCAGTAACCGCTAACAATACCCTTTTACTTCTTACATATTATGAACTTTTCTCAATTATTTTTCACATCAATCTCTTTATCTACTCCTGCTATAAACATAAATACTAAATATTATATAAATTATTGGAATTTTAACCCATAAAAGCCTTGTAAGTGAAAAAGTATATGCATATGTTTTTGATTGAAAACATGAAAAATGTGGTATTTTTGCATTATACTTAAATACATTTACTTTTTTAGTGTGGGATTTATAGAGGCTGGGGGTGTGCTAAAATAGTGCCAAAACTGACTTGGTCACTTTTTTAGTTTTTACATAAAGTCTATTTTTTAGACATAAAAACACCTTTGGTCCACCTCTGGCTAAGTAATAACATCTAATAATATCCCATTATTTTTTACATATTGTAAACTTTTCTTCAACTTTTTTCACATCAATCTCTTCATCTACTCCTGCTCTATTCATACATATTCACTTTTATTTCATATTTTGACTTTTCAACCTGCCTAAGCCAGCTCAACATGTGAAGATGGTTCCTATAAGAGCTGTACTGCAGCAGCTCACAGTTCCTCACAGACGCCCCAGTGGCTCTGAAGAATGGCTCAAATACACACAATGATTAGGGATCAATACAGTTGACCTCTACCTTTACAGTGAAATGCTTTCTACTCTTTGTCTTCTCATTTTGAGAGTCACAATGAAAACTATGAGCCAAATGGCAAAAACGTTCTGATGAAGTTTACGTTCAAATGCACCTGTGTAAACAAAACTGTACTTTGTTTTTTGTTTGGGTTTATCTGCTGGACAAGTGTTTGATGGCTCTAATTCTGGCTCTAATTCTGACTCAGTTTGAAGTGAAAAAATGAAAAAGTGTGTTTGTGTGTCTGGGTAAATCAAAATAAGTCTTTACGGGAGAATAAAAGAGGACCACATTTGAAGATGAGATTTAGACTGGATTTGATTGTGATGGATTTTCACACTTTAGACCTGCACTTGCATTCTGGCTCTCTCACACCTACATATAGTGGCCCCATATAAAAATTTTTACCCAGGTACAAGCAGACAACCCTTAGGCATCCCCCCAAAACAAAAAAATATTTTAGGTGAGAAAAAAATACAGCAAAAGTGGGAAAGACATTTGTAGGCTCAAATGCACAAATGCATGTTTGTGTTGCATTCAAGGAAAATAGGAAAATCCTACTAAAAATGAAAATCCTTAAAAAGCTTAAAAATGTAACCCCTTTTCATCAGTGAGAAACAAAAAAAATATTTCTAAGATCACATTTTAAAACAAATCCATTGTGTTGAAAAAGTGTGTTTATAATGGAAGTCAATGGGACAAAAATGTACCCTGGATCACGGGTGTGAGTATTTGAATTATAGGCTTATAAAATGACTTGACACGCAAAATAACCACAGAATCTGAAAGAGTGTCAAAAAACACATAACCTGGCCAAGTTTCATGTGATTTGGTGCAACACAGCCAAAGTTATTGAAAAAAGAAAAGTGTCCGGGTACAAAAATGGGCCCAGGGGTGTAGGAGGGTTAAATAAAAAAGCAATGGACATGATATCTCTTTGTTGATGTTTACATTTACTATTCAATCAGAAAGCAGAATGAGCCTCACATGACTCTCAGTTGGCTTGCCTGTTTGGTTTATTAGAACCTGAAGTAAATTTTGAACCATGAGTAGGAACATGTTTGAGTTTGAACTTCTGTTGCACCATGACATAGACACAACTGTCTGTGATAGGCTCATGTACTTGTTTCTACACAGTTCTCATTGGGCTCCTCCCACATTGTGTTAAAAAGCAATCTTTGGGAACAAACCACGACAAAGAGTCAGGTGTCTGGGAAAGTGACTATCTGGCTACTACCCATGATTCATAGCAAATCTTGTTCCCGATTGGTCAGTAGCTTTCTGTATGGGCTATTTCACACTCTTGGCAACCCATGTTCATTTGTGATTGTAATACCTTTTTAAACCACTAGTTGTGCATCCTAAATACGGTTCCTTAAAGACAGTCTTAAAACACTAGTGGGATCAGATTGATCATGGGAGGGCAGATTTCAGAACCAGTTCCAGAGAACACCCTGTCCCCTCTGGCTTTAGGCACCACACGGTGAAGCTGGCCCTCAGACCTCGCAGGACGCACATGAGAGTACATTTGGGATGAGGTCAGAGATATAAGTAGGGCCAGTCAATTCTAGGCTTTTAAAAACAAACAAAAAAATTGCTAAAAAGCAAGAATAGTGGTAAAGTTCTCTCGCTTTTTGGTTCCTGTTAAAACCATGCAGAGTTCTGGACTAACTGTGAGCATGAAAGGGTGTGGTGTGCTCACGAATGTGAGAAATGAAAAGTGTGCACGACTTGCTCAGAATGCCTAGAACAGTGATTCCCAAAGTGGGGTCTGGGGCCCCCTGGCCCCTCTGCAGCGGGGCGTCCAAAGGTTGTCCACCCCAAAAGCATGACAGAAAACTGGGTTTGAAACTAACTTTAATATTTTAATTAGATTAATTTACTCTTTTAAATCCACATTAAGTTCAAAGGCATTATTAATTAGCTGTTTTGGCATCTTAATATGAGAGTACTGTATATACATTCAGTATATACACCCTACTTAATTTTGAATGGAGTGTGAAATATTACTGAGGGGCCTCGGGCAATCTACGGGACAATAGGGGGGCTGCGGCTCCGAAAAGTTTGGAAATGACTGGCCTAGAAGTTAAAAATTGATTAATTTGGTATAAAGATAAAGGTGATACAAGCCCAATTTAACAACTGTATTTATATTTTTGTTGAGTTTAAAAGATCTGTCCATGGTAACGACAAGGTTGGTGGTCGAAGGATGTGGTCTTCAATAGAGGGTCTAGCTGAGGATCAGTGGGCCCTCATTACGACATCATTCAGACAGTTGAGCAAGGGTGTCAGGAGGCCTTTGCAATCCTTTGTGACAGGAAAGAAAATTTGGCAAGCATCTGTATAGAAGTGATAGTGAGAGCATATACGCGGGTCATTCAATAAATAAGGTGAATTTTTCGGTATAAGGACATCAAATACAGATAGAAGCTTACTCTTTTTTTTTCAAAGTATTTCTCAGCACTGTCACCCACTTTTCCCATCTGTGCACAAGCTTTTGTATTCCCTCAGCGTAAAAATCTTTGGACTGATGTCTCAACCAGTCGCTCACAACACTTTTGACTTTATCGTCACTTTCAAACTTTGTGCTACTTGAACGCTTTCAAGGGACCAAACAGGTGAAAATATGAAGGGGCAAGGTCTGGGCTGTAAGGGGGATGAGGTAGCAGATCCCGGACCAGCTGGTCTGCACCGTTTGGGCTGCTGTGTGAGGTCTTGCGCTGTCATGATGCAAGATGACTCCTTCTGAGTGATGATCCCTGCGTTTGTTCTTTATGTCTTTCTTGACCTGCCTCAGCTGTTCACTGTGGCTGGCACTGTTTACAGTGCTTCCTTTCTCAAGGAATGAAATGGTGATTGGGCCTGCATATCCCAAAAAACGGTGAGCATCACCTTCCTTGTGGACCGCTGGAACTTGAACATCTTCACCGGTTGGACTCAGGCTACGAATACCTACTCAGAAACGGGGCCACCATAAGTCACCTCCTCTACATGGATGATATCAAGCTGTATGTGAAAAGTGAGCGAGACATCGACTGACTGATCCACACCACCAGGATCTACAGCTCTGACATTGGGATGTCATGGGCTTGAGAAACGTAGTAGGATGGTGACAAAAAGAGGGAAGGTAATCCACACAGAAGGGGTCTCACTCCCAGAAGGAACAATAGCAGACATTGAGGACAGTTACAAGTACCTTGGAATACCACAGGCAAATGGCAACCTTGAACAGGCAACAAGGAAAGCGGCAACAGCCAAATACCTCCAACGAGTAAGACAAGTCCTGAGAAGCCAGCTCAATGGCAAGTTCAAGTCCTGGGCAATAAACAGGAACATCTGTGAGGAGTATGGACTGGAAACCCCAAGGTCAAAGTGGGAAACACCACCGAAGGTGGTAGAGAATGACTGATCCTGTGGGACTTCCAGATACAGACAGACAGAATGGTAATGACAAACCAACCAGACAGACCAGGTGGAGAAAGTCGTGGTGGTACGTATATGTGGCAATACCAAGCGATGGCAACATCAGGAGAAAGGAGCACGAGAAACTCATATATAGTGTATATATGGGCATATATATTATATGCCCATATATATAATATTATATTGTGCAGCAGTGTTTTGGACAATGTCAAATGACTGACCATTACTGTGGCCTGAAATAAAAAATGAAAAAAGAATTTTTTATAGACACAGATATTTTTACCACATCCAACAACAGTCCAGAAAAATTAACACAATAAACAAAAACAATTACAGTAGGACTGTGTTTTCAAGCCAGTTCAGAAATCCAATCAGAAAACAGGATGAGTCTCACGCTTTTCCTTTGCCAGTTCTAAGGCTGCTGCTAAGCAAACACTATTCTTTCAGGTTTCTTGTCAAAATGGTCAAACTTCAGGTGAAATGTATTGAAAGCAAGCATGCATGCTCTTTCTGGTAAACCAGATGACAAAAGGTACAGCTCACATTATACCTTTGTAACAAATAACTTTTTTTAAATTTTATTAAAGTTGAAGTTCAAACATTTGCATGTCACAAGGCTGTACACTGCTACAGCAAGGTTGCCATAGTCTCTAAAAATAAAGTAATCAAGAAATGAACTGGTAATGAAGCATGTGATGCTACTGATTTTCATTAGGACTGGCATTCTCATTTATAAGGTTTTCTGCTGCAGTAGACTTTGAATCAGCCTAAATCAGAAGCACATGTTCACAGAATAAAGTTAATTGTGGGGTTTTGTGTCCGGACGGGTTTCACAATGGCATTTCACTGCTGTGGCTGTGGGGTTGTACTATATTTCTTCACTTAGAATTGATGTACAAAGTATGTTCTGACTGCAATAGTCTCTTATAGGCATAGTACTGAATCATTTTTGCAAAAAGTAGAAGCTGCTGTAGAGTTCCGGTTAAGCAAACAATTTCCAAATTAATGACAATGATTGGCAAAGACAACCTGTTTTAATACTGACTGAAAGATAAATGTACTGTTATAGTATGATACGTACATGGGAGGACTTTTTAATAAGGCAGTTGTTTTTTTTAAATGATGAGTTTTAGTGAACAATGACCCACAAGACACCTTCAGGAAGTGACATAACACAGGCAAGCATAAAGTACAAAAACAACTTTATTTACAAAACAGACCACTGCCTCGCTCCACAAACTCCTAAATTCTGTAACCATGTTGGAATGCCATGTCTCAGCTGGTGACTGAGGTTGGGAATTTTCAGCGCAGAGAAGAACACCACCCAAGACAAACCTTCAGTGTCCTTCCACCCACTTACAGTATTTAGTCTGAGAGGTGCCATCGTGCCACAAAATGTGACCAATGATGGGTCATTGGTGAGCTCCTGTTTGGAGAGCATCAACACACTAGGGTCAATAGGGTATGGAAAGTATTCTGGTAAAACATCATAAACATGATGACATTTTGTAGCATAGTAAAATGTCCTTAAAGTAAAAGTAAATTAAAACATGGGGCATGGTCAGAAGTAGTGTACATACAATTGGCTTTGTGCACAGAAGTCAGTTGGTCTATTTATTTTCAAAATGGCCAACTTATGTACTTATGTATACTTCCTATTAGCATTAGCATTTAGACACAAACATGTCTCTTTAAATGAAGTATTATCCTGAGTATTTAACCTGTTTTCAGAGAAATCCACCACAGCTCACTGTTCACAGCCTGATGCTCCAAATATTTTAGAATGACAGCGAAAACATCATAGAAATTTTTAAAACAGGAAACTGTACTTACTACCATTTTGAATCTAAACAAGCCAACTAACGTTTTGTGCTAAAAGAGGTTATGCATGGACACAATAAAATAAAATGTTCATCTTTCTGTTGCCGTGGCAAGCGCTTGTTTGCTAACGATAGTATGTGATTTAGGATATTTTAACAGCAGAAAACAAACTCAAAAAACTATTTAAAAAGAAAAAGGTATTAAGTTTAACTTAATTTGATCCTGAAGTCTATGTTAAATGTGAGAGGAGCTAAAGTCCTGTTGTTTATCTGCTCTTCTTTTGTTGTATGCAACAGGTCTCGACTGTGACAATGTTTCTAGGCTCCAAACATTTTTCATCAGTGCATATGACTGACAGTTTTTTTCTGTACATTTTATGATGATTTATATTTTTTTGTGTTTTAATTTTCATGGATCTTTCCTGTCTTGTAAAGCACTTTAAATTGCTGTGTGTATGAATTGTGCTTCACAAATAAATTTGCCTTGCTTACCTGATTTTCTTTTTACATATCAGTTACAAATCCAGTACCCAGCAGTGTTGTGGGTTGAATTTGTTCCCAGACTGTAGTGTCTTTTTCCTGTTTAAGCTGTATTTTGAGTCCTTTTTCTCCATTGACTCTCATATCTTGCCACTCAGTACCAACATTAAGAAGGTGGAGATGTCGTCTGCATAACCTCTGTGGAGCTCAACATGAGACATTCCCTGGTTCTGGATGTAAATTGCCCCATTGTAAAGTTCCATAGGGATTTAAAAAAAAATTAAAATTTTAAGAGTTTAAAGACATACTCCGGGCTAGACAGCTGTGTGCTCACTCAGATCCATAGCACGGTTGTTTTCAGTCTAATAAGCACATCTATTTAACTTAAAAAAAACATCTTAATAACTTTATATTTTATAAACCTACAGAAACGGATTTTAAGCAAAAATGTAGGTCTTATGCTCATGACTCATTTTTTATTAATTTTTTTCCCGAAAGCCCTATGGACATTTAACATGGGCGAGCTACCATGTAGGAGGGTTACTGTTGAGCTCCATTCCAGGCATATGCACCACATACTTTCAATAAAAAACACAAAAGTGTGTGGAGAATCAAAATCATGAAAGTCCCCTGCTGGCTGTACAGACAGACATCCATATTGTCCATAAATCAGTCTTTTTCAAGGCAACTGCATTTCAGCAGGGCGTTAGCGATGCATTCTAAAGCAGAGCTCTTGAATACACATTTAGAAAGCATAGCGAGTGCGAATGTCCTCTAGCTTCTTTGAGACTTCAGGTGGAGTTCTGTCCAGCTCCTCAGCCACACTCTTCTGTTTGTGAGGGTCCATGCTGTTGAACTGCTCGCACAGATCTCCATCGATCACATTCTGCATATAAAACATTTTGGCAAATCTATATAAGTTACAGGGTTCCAGTTGATAAGCTGAACAATGAGTCAACCAAAATATATGTTAGTCAACCTTATTATTTTATTTGTATTTTAAAAATGTATATGAAAAGAGCAACAGAAATGAGCAAAAATAACTAAAGGTTTGGAAGTGAAAGATTGGATAAAAGATTAAAGGCCAATTTTATTTTGTTCTGTATGAATTGTGTTGTTTTTGTGTCAACTGTACTGCATTTTAAATGTTGTATACCGTTTGAAGATCAGTTCAAAGAATCTTAAGTTCAGTATGGATTAATTGATCAGCAAGACTTTTAGTCGACCAAGAATTTCTTTGGTCAAATGACAAATGGATTCATGCAATCACATGCAGCATTGTTGTTCAGGTGGACGTATAGTTGAACAAGAATATATTCTGTATATATTCTTAATGTAAAAAAGCCTGGTACATTAGAGCAGTTTTGGCCTAATTTATTACACGATTACTTGCCAGCTTCCTAGTGTGATAGTTTATCAACCGCAAACAACTTTTCAGTTCTATAAAAAGACTAAGCTTTGCAAAATGCTAAGTAAAATCTTTCAATATATTGATCTCAATTTTATCTTACTAAAATGAGTAGCTCAACTCGTCACAGACACTTTAAATTAAACAAGAATTGAAACCAATTAGTTCCACGGTGTTAAATACAAACCTTAACAGGGAAATAATAGGATCTAAAGCTGAGGTGATCACGGCCACAAATTGGAGGAAACTCTGAGCGCATGTGCATTTCCAAATGCTGAAAGAAGTCATGATCCTAAAAAAAAAAAGTCACAACGTTTCAGGTGATTTTACAGCAAGATTTTAAAGCCTTTGTGCTGTACCTCATGTGACGTGAATGGCACCAAAATACCAATGCCTCCCGACAGTGTGGTGTAGACAAGCGACTCGGAGCCTCCTGGAATCAGGGTGGTTTTTTGGAGAGACAGTACAGTCTCCCCAACGTGGTAGTTGACAATCACATCAGCCTGTAGAAAAAAAAATTAGATCTCTAGAAGTTACTCTAGCAGTCAATAGCCATTTTCCAGTGTAATTTTAAAGAGGTCAAACTAGGTGGCTTGACATTGAACTGAGAGTATTTAAGCTTAATTTAAGTAACAACTGACAAGAGAATGTCTTTGTTCTTCTCATGTGTTTGATGAGACAAGACTAAATGAAACATAAATGTCTTTATGTTGATTAACGACTATTAAACAGTGAGTGCACTTATGGTAGTATTCATAAAGATTGATATGGTGTTTGACCTGATGGCATCAGATGAGACTAATGACCAGACCAAAGGCTCTTGTTACAGAAGTTATTATCAACAATGTAAAACATTGAGCCAATCAAACAAAAAACAACCAAGATTTGTTGGACAAAAGCTGATGTGACCATGGAGAAATAAAAACACCTCATCGTAACCTTGTAAAAACCACAGGCAAACATGTAAACTGTGATGCTTAGGTGACCAAACCAGAGTGTAGGTGTCGCTATGGACGAGATGGTAAACAACAAAGGGGATCTTAACACTGTAAAATGTGGTCTCCTTGAAACATGATCGTGACTAAATAACATACAACAAAAAAGTAAACTTTTATCAAATACAAGAAAATATGTGAATCTACCAAAAGCTTTGGTAAATTCCAAAAGACAGTTAATCAAACTGTGGTTTTGTATCCTTGACCTAAACCTCTGAGATACATTAATTGAATTAAGGAGGAATGCATCTAATTTAATGTGCAACAGACTACATTTCAGCAGTCACTGGTTAAGTTGATCTACACACCAGGACAACCTTGTTTGTCCCAGTTTACGATCTACAACGCCTGATTTTTTTTGTATTGGCACCAGTGTATAATGCAGCCCTGCATGATTTGCCTCATGCCTTAACCTAAATGAAACAAATACAGACATAAATGACAACAAAATTATGCTAAATGCAAAAGAAATGGCACTGTGCATTTTGTACAACCAAGATAAACTAGGTTCATGATAAACGGACAGACAAGCTACTGACACATAGTAGATCAGGCATTAAAAAAATCTAGCCCGACCCGGCCCATGCGGGTATTAAAGCCCGAGTCCGAGCAATTAAGTTGATTTGCAGGCCCGAGCTCGAAGCAAACCCGAAATGTTATATTTTATTTATGAGGACTCAGGAGAATGGGGGGGGGGGGGGGTGTGTTCAAGTGCGCAGGGCATGCTTTGGCTTTGCAGCTCCTGTTTAGTTCAGCGCCTTCTCTGTTTTATCCAAATGATTTATTCCTTAGTTTAGTATCCTTACATCGTTGTAGTATACAGTGGTCCCTCGTTTATCGCGAGGGTTACGTTCTGAAAATAACCAGAGAAAGGCGAAATCCGCGAAGTGGTCATGTTTATTTTTTTTACATTAATTTCAGTAGCCAATAGCCTAGTATGATCGTTCACCACACACGTTACACTTTTCTCAAACAAGCTTTCACATTTTCTCTCTTGTTTAAACAAACAACAGTCCAAACCTTCATACACATCGCTCTAGAGATGTGCGGATTTGTGTGTATCAGGTCTAAAGTGTGGCAAAGACATGCGTGACCGAGTGGATTTACAGCGGCTGGAGCATCTGAGCCCGGGGTTAGGACTGGAGCACGGACTGTTTTTGGACACTGTGAGTGGACACGGCTCTGCCAAGACTTCACACACATGATGGACAGCGTTCGTTTTGTGGATTTATATTTTTAGGGAACGAAGGTGCCAAAGCGTGACATGGATTATTCTCAGTGAGGTAAGTGTTTGTGCTTAGTTAGCTGCAGCTCATATGAATTTGTTGTGGTAGTTTTGCGTGGTAAATGTGAGGCCGTAGTGATTTGGACACAGATGCGTTGTTGCTTCATGCTCATTCACTGCTGTGTCAGTGTGCTCTTTGCACAGTCCTGGATTAGACCTGGTTGAAATCTTAGTTGGTCCTGAGGTTGTGTCACGTCAGCTTCTCCTGCGTGATCCAAGCAGCCGTAAGTTTTCTAAAAGAGCTTCTGTGCTGTTGTCTGTGAATGCAGGTGCCTTGAAACGGTCCCAAAACAGTGTGTTTTAGTGCAAAAGACGCTGTGTATTAACACCGCGTAGACCTAAACTAGGACCGTGTGCAGTACACTGTAAAAAAATATAATAATAATAATATTTAAATATATAATTTTTTTTTAAAAGTCAGCGAGAGAGAAGCACGAGCCCGACCCGACTCAACTGTAATAATTTACATTTCTGGGCCCGACCCAGCCTGAATGTACTACACAGCCAAGTGTGCGTATGTCTAATTGGAGGTACTTTCCCCATTGCTACCTAAACAATTGTGGCATGCTTGATGTCATCAGACTAGATTAAACATGTGGTCTAAAGTGCTGTGCAGCTGTGGCCACGTGTTGCATTTGTGTAAATTGGTGGTTGGAGGTCAGTGAAGGCGGCAGATTAGCACTTCAGGCCATAGAGCTGGCAGTGACTCAAGGAGATGATTGTGACTTTAGTGTATGATTTTCGACCCATGCAACTCACACTGCATGAGTCAACAATTATACACTGAAGTGCTTAAAAAGCAGTAACTTTATGTTGCAATAGGTGTTGCAAGAAAGAGCAAGCAAAAATCTGGCTGTACCTTCTGGGAAGCTCCATTAAGAAGACCCCTGTCCCACAAGGCTTTGTTTCCTGTTGGGTCTTCATCTACATCGTCACTTGTATTTGGAGGAAGTCGAACCTAAAAATACCCACCATATTTGGCATGTCAAAATACTAGTTCTGCTAATAATCTTTTATGATTTTTAAAGCCAGAATATAATCTTAATCACAAGAAAATTATGGTTGTATTTTAACAAAAGTAAGTCCATTCTGAAAATCAATGCTTAAAAAATACAGTCAGTCAAAATAAAACTCACAATACTGATGTTTCCAAACTTGTCAGCAGAGGCCATGGTGTCATAGTCCAGTAGGCAGGCTGTAGTGACCCATCGCGGATACGTGTCATCAGCAAAGATAATCAGCTGGTTCTCATTGCGTCTGTAACGGACCCAGAAGAGACTCTCCTGAACGTCCGACACAATGACACGCTGGCCAATGGTGTAGATGCCCGACACAAGATTAGGCACATGCTGTAAAGAAGGACAAACCCAAATGTAAATTGTTTTTATTTGTGTAAAAAACAATGCTTGAGCATCTGTAGTGAAATTATGGAAAACCAAACTGTAGCAACAAATACATTTATTAATCTCAGCGGAAACCCTACCTAGAAAGGAAATCTGTCCTTTCTAGACAGGGCAAAAATTAGGTCTGACGATAAAAAAGAAGAGGTAAACATATTCTGCTCTTCTTTGGAATTAAGCAATTTTTTTCTCTTAGAACAGAGGCGTCTAAACTTTTTACATCAAAAGCAGCTTATTAAAAGTTTTTATGAGCAGAGGGTCATAGATATTATATTTTATAAACATATTTCAAATAAATCAATTTACCATACTGTAGCTTTGAAGTTTAATAAGGTATGAACCATTCATTTCAGACTCCTTCACAACACAGCATTTGCTATTGCCTTGATGGTAGAATTACTTAAATTTGTAGGCAAGAACTGTCATTTCTTGGGTTTATAAAAATATATCTGAAGTCGCTTTTAAAGACACATACATTTAGGCCAGTGGAAAAAAAACAAACCTTGTTTTCACATTTCCTTAACAGCTTCTTTTGCCCAAATCGTAGATTCGAAGCAGCTTTCCAACACCAACCAGAACACGTCCTTGGAACGGTGCAATGGCCAATGGCACATCCTCAACAGGAGTCTGTTTACAAAAGACATTAAACTGAGTTTCCAAATAAAATACAAAAAAACAAAATTATATTGTAGTCTCCAGCTTTAATTTTTTAGATACCTCACCTACCGGTAAGCTAAAAGTTAAAATTATAAATAAATGAACTACAATCTATAAATGCAGGACTTCTGTAGGCTAAGAAATGAAATTGAAATACTTGTTTTTTTAAGTATCTGTAGCTAAATATTAACGCAAGACTGTCAATTCCTGTAGTCACAATTACATATACACACAAAATTGAAGGCATCACTGGTGCGGTCAAGTGGTTGGGGAATTCCTCTAATGGGGAAAAAAAGTGAGTAACCAAACTGACATACAGACTGGCATCGTGACTCACTTTTTCAGCAGATCCACATCATCAGGTAACACATGTGGGCTGCTTCTTCCCACTGACCTCCACCCTGCTCAGCCTCCTGGGGTATTGCCTGGCAAGTGGAGCATGGTACCACGAGCAGAAACATTGGCCAAGTTTGTCATTAAAATCTGACTTCAGGCTGTATTCGGGCCTTTTCCCCAGAGCTAAATTCTTATCTTGGCCTCACTGAAACCGTCAATGCATCTTAATGGTGAAGGTTTTCTCAGGCAATCAGTGCATATGGTTACAATTATATCATACTATTCGCTCAAACCTTTATGGATAGTTGGGGGTTTTTTTGTACTAACAATATTACTGTCCTTTATTTTTCTATTCTAATTCATCAACACTCAAGAAGGACAACTAAGTAATTGAAAACAAATGTAGACAAACCAGTTATTAAGCTTACCTTGTGCACAAACTCCAGCTTCTCGCCACCTCCAATGAGTCGGTAAGTGTAGATAAAGCCCCCACTTACTGACCTGGGGTTTAAGATCATGTCTCGAGCCACACCGACAAGGACAAACCAGTCATCGCTGGTGTTTGGAAAGCGACACACTGCAACACTGCCGTAAAAGTAGAAAAAATATATATTGTTCAAAGACAGCCAAAGACACTTTGGAACATTTTTCAAGGAATGAGATTTGGATTGAGGTTTTCTACCTCAATGAGGAGTATTATAGCTAAAGGAACAATAAAACCATAGAAACAAGCAGGATAAAAAAAAATTAAATGAGTAAAATCCTTATTTTGGTCAAAAAAGTTTTATGATTTTTTTTTTATTGTGCACTTTTTTAAACCAATTATTACACTTACTACTTCAATCTAACGGCTTACTGCATCTGCCATTTTTTTCTCCTCGGGCCAGTAACAACAAAAAATTAGTATAACCAACTACTGTATTATGTATCATTTTTGTGTCTTAGTTCCTAAATTTGCTGTTAATTATGTTAAGTTGCTGTATAATATCATAGTAAAATACAAAAACATAGTTATAATAAAATAAAATCCATTTAAAAATATCCTTTGAGGAACAGTAGCAGGCCATGGTCTGGTTTTCTGAGTTGTCAGCACTTTTCTCAGTATTTGGGAATACCTTTTCGCAATAAAATTGCATATAATTGCTAGTGTTTGAATAAAATAAAATCTAATTTTAAACCTGCTTCGCTTTAACTGTAACAACCTCATTGCTCACCTGAAAGCAGCTTCATTCTGCTCCAGTTGAACTTGGTCCAGTGTGGTGCCTTGAATAGGGTTAACCAGTCTCACCAGTGAAGCCCACTGACCAGTGCCTGCTTTAGGGGAACCAAAAATGGCTTCTGGGAGATTCTCATTAAGAAACGCAGCGGCCATCTCAGCAGCCAGTTCCCTTTCATCCTCCCCAGCAGCTTCCACCATCTCCTGCAAAGGTCACACAAGATCACAGAGGTCACCAGGTTAAGTAAGGTTACAAAGAATGTCCTGAGGCGTAATACCATTACAGTGTCAAGACGGGGGTTTGACTTGATCACAGTCCTAACCCGATTTCTCACATTCTTTACATTACACTCTGGCTTCAAGTATTATTTTTGCATTACTTGTTAGTTTAATAGTTATATTTTTTTAGATGTGCTTCTATTGTTATGAAAACCAAATGTGTAGGAATCACTACGCAAAACATTAATCTTGAAACCCTGCTACGTTCTACAATATGTGATCAGTGTTGCAATAAGAATAGACAATATGCAAATGCGTTTGAGCAGAAAACTAAGCTAAAAAAAAAAAAAAATCACAATATGACAATGTCTCCAAAGAGGAATTGATTTGTATTTTATCTAGTTGAAGTTGCAATATATACAAAAACTAAAAGAAAAATGGCATTTAGACTATTCAATTAGCCAATCGCAAGAACAGATAGCCAGTACTTTAGATCTGAACTGAAATGCATGAGGTTCTGGTTATAGCTTAGGAGTTCATAATTAAGTCTTTTCTCAAAGGTTAATGCGATTGTAAAGACATGCTTAAAATGCTAGCTTTGATCACAATGTTTATCAGAAAACGAATCACCATAACAATCTCGTAACCTAAAAGCAAATCAATAGAACAAATGTCCAAGCCCATCAATCAAATACTTACAGCATCACAGAACAGTTGTGGATTGTACACACAAATATATTATTTTAATCTTATAATCTTCCACAGTATACTTTCTCTGTGTAACAAAAACACAGCTCTAACTGAACTACTTAAAGGCTTGGTATGATTTAGAGACTTTAATTTGCACTTGGTACTTAATGCCAAAAATGATACAATTTGTTACTAACTACTTCAATGCACACATACCTCGGCCATCTGTTGCTTTCTTTGAGCTTTGGTTGCCTCAGTGTAGGCGTTGTGGTCGGTCTCAATCAAAACAAGGTTATTAGTCTCTGGATGAATTACAAACTTTCTAGGAGTGTACTGAAGAGGAAAGGCCACCTGGTTGAAGACAGCACCTAGTTTCTCTAAAGCTAAAATCCTGGAAAACAATATGGACAGAGAATAAGTAGGAGTTGGAAAGAAAGAAAAGAGGTCATAAGGCTAGTACTGCCAGATCTGTTAGGTGTGATCATCAAAGTTGCTTTACAAACACTCTAAAAATGATTAATAGTTTAGACAGAACAGTTTTACAACAGTAACATGAGTAAAGTGTCTGGTGGGCTAACAGGCCATGCCAGAAAGTTATTTATACGTGTCTGCTAACTTCATAATGTTGAACAATGTCTGGCTTATTCCACTTTTTAAAAGATTTATTGCACTTTAGTCTGCTTGCTGGGATCGTTTCTTTATCGTTTTGTGGCAAATTCATTTCACCAGCAGCAGGTAAAGCTTAACTACTTAATGTCTACTCATCCATTTGATCGTTTGGAGCAGGGGCTGCTTGTCACAATTTGAGACAAATGAGCAATTTTAACTAATCTGCCTTTCATACAACTTTCATAATGATATTTTTGACTTTTTAAGGCCTTTTTAAATGTATAAAAACATTTTGTGACAATAAATAAAGAAATATCTAAATAAAAAAGCATAATGATAAAGATGAATTATTTATTTTTGCTTTGCCATAAAAGCACTATTTATTGGGTCACAAAAACACATACATTTCAAATAATCCTGACTAAAAATAACATATTTGTAGAGACCTGTTCCGATTTGATGCAGTCATGACTGCACCTGTCACATAATCACTGACAGGCACGCACCTGCCTCTCTTCACAGCGATCATCTGCAGTGCGCAGCTTTATGTAGCTTTTTACAAAGCACACAGATGCTCTCTGGTGCTGTCCACGGCTCTGCTCCAGTTCCTTTCAATGTCTAATTTTAATCTATGTCTAAAAAGTCCACAGAACTTTGTGAGAGCAGTGGCTATCAATTTGAAACGAACGTGGAAATAAGGGGAGAGTTCTTTGCATACGCACTGTTTTGTCCACGATTTATCGAGCACTTTATATGAATACACAAAGTAACGAAACGCAACACTAGCGATGGCAGAGCCACACATTTTCACTCTTTAAGTGGTGGAATTTGTGTTTGAGCGCAGTGAGGTCACTTTGGCCAAGTTGAATAGTTCTTATGTAACCCTAAAGATGTGAGGAGATTCGTGCAGAGTTAACAGTGAACTGTTCTGTGCTGCAGCTCCAACCAATGCTTATTTACATGACGAGCCCCGAGCGTCACAACAAAAGCAATATGTCCGACACAAACATGCACATTCTTCATTTAACTTTGATAATTCAACTCAAAATACAAGGTCTTAAAAACGACTACAAATTTAAGACCTAAAGTACTAATGTTTACAAATTTAATACAATATTAGACCTTGAATTTCCTATTTCTAATTTAAGACTTTTTAAAGACTCGTGGGAACCCTGTCAAACCTTTGTACCTTAGAGTGTTGGTGGAAATGGCAACAATGCCTTCGGGACATTGCTCTGAAGCAAAGCCAGAGGCGTACTCCAGAGTCTCATAGGACAGAGGGGTCAGGTGGAAACGGGATTGATAGGAGTAACTCAGCCAGGAGCGACTCGACATGGCCAGCACCTAGCAAATACAGTAATTTATTTTAATAAAGCACTAACAAACACCATCTAAATAACATCAAATATATTCATACAGCCTCTTGTCCCTGCATTCTGACTCTGAAAAGCTTGACTGGTCGTGAACCCAGGTATCGAGTTCTGGTATCTGAGAGATCACCGGTAACTGGGTCCAACACGGTCCGCAGAAGAACTCCATTCTGAAAAGTATAAAAATGTGTTAATTTTATGCATAAACTTGATCTTTTAGGGCTTAACTTGAGATAAAGAAATGTGGATGAGTACCTGAAGTCCGATGTTCAAGTAAAGAAAACCAATGGATCCCTTTTCGCCAAGTTCATCCTGTTTCTCAACTCCTCCCATTTCCACAATACACAAACTCTCAGGCTGAGCTGGCAGAGCCTGCATACTCAGAGGCTGGAGACAGTCCTAATAATAGGAGACAAGTAAACTTGTTTACCTGTAACATCTATTAATATTACACAACATTAGTGCATTTATTTCTGCCAACTACATATTTTTGGAGACATTGTATCCATGCAGCAGCACTCCTTATCTCCTTTTATTTTTCATGAAATTTGCATGTATTGCTAAAATATTCTCATAAAGGCTGCTAGTTTACCGAGGGATCCAAAGAGATAATCCGCACAGTGTTGTCAACAAGACCCACAGCCAGAAACCTGGAACGTTGCTCACCAGGTGGGACATTAGCAAGGCTCATACAAACTACATCTGCAGACATCTCTTTACGCTCAGTGTATTCATTCAGTTGACCGGACTAAATAAAAGAAAGTAAACAATTAATTTAATTAATTTTGCTCCAACAATTTTGAGTTTTAATGTTTTCCTTACCGGATCCATCTCAAAGTAGACCAGCTCGCCACCTGTAAGGGCAATAACGACTTGCCTTTGGTTCACAGCACACCGCACTATAGTCTTTTTGCCAGGTGTTTTCCACTCATTCACACGTTTATCAGCTCTAATATGACGGATTCCATCTGGGTAAACCTGTACATATACAATTCTGAAATTAGTCTTAAAACAATTACTTGTTCAATAATAGCCAAAGATAAACTGACCTGGACTAGCGCGTCCTCACCAAGCAGTGAGCAGGACAATGTTGGTGTGGTCCCCAAGAAGCCTGAATCTGTCACTTCTTCCACTGTCTCTCCGATAGACAAGACCAAAGTGGCATTTACGAAAGATACAATGATGTAGGCATCAAATTCATCTGAACAAGAAAGCAGAAACATTAAAGTAGTGTGAAGGCTGGGTGAGTGTGACAAAAAACAAATACCTTAAGATTTTTTCTCCAAATTTTTTTTTTTATTATCATCCTAAACATTGTCGATCCAAAAGAAATGTGTTAAATATATCTAAAACATACTAGCTGAGGTAAGTGTGAAAGGTCGGCTAAAATATTTACAACAAATACTACAGTTTTAATGTTTACGCAGATTTGTGTTTTGTTCTATTATTTTTATTAGAATCGACAAGCTCAATATTCAAATTCTGGCCATCTTTAAAACAACTTCCTCAATATTATCTAAAATATGATATACTGCCCACACCTATTTACAGGTATGTGCATACCCAGAAAGAAAGTAAACTAACTCCACTATTTCTTAACAGGTAATCATATAAAATTTCATGTTATAAAAATAATCAAATAAAATAAAATGTAATATAACATAACATAATAATTAAATTATTTGATATTAACATAATGGCACTGAAAAAAACAGATGCATTTTTAAAGTGTTATAGCACAAGTGCTAATTTTCAACACTATGAATAGGCAAACAAAATACACATTACAAATGTATTTTTTTTCTAAGTATAGTATGACGTAAAACTGTAATACCAATAAATGTGCTGCCAAGTCAAGGATTTGTGTGTTTACGTTTGAGAACTTCCTGGTGCATTAAATTACCTTCGACATGCCTGCGCACAGTCCACACAGCGTTTGGGTTACCAGGCAGCTCTGAGACAGCCATTTCTGAAACCTGATCAAATAAGACATTAATGCAGATCACAATATTTTTTTCTGATACTTTGCACTAAAAAACTCTCTGGGCACCTCCAAACCATGACGGAGAACTCTCAGTGTAGATCTTGGCCCTCTTCCACTTGCTGCGTACAGTTGAGGAGTGTCTTCATTGGCCAAATCAGCAATCTTTAATTAAAAAAGCTCAGTTAGAAAACGAAAAATGCTTGTTTTACAAACTGCATTGTTAACTTTGTATGTAAAAGTTTTCAGACCTGGCATGACATTATAGGAGATAAACTCTCCAGTTCATCAACCAACACCAAGTTCTTCAGCGCACGAGGTTGAAAAAAGAATGTGTCTCCCTCCTCCAAAGGCATAGCAGAGGAAAACTCTGGCTCATCATCATCATCTCCCAAGTGAGCGATTTGATAAAGATAACTAAATATGGATATGGGTAAGTAAAAGAAAATGAACATATGGTACTTAAAAAAAAAAAGGCGGCTTACTGATTTCCAAATTCTGAGGCAACAAATAAAAATCCAGTTTTTAAGACACACATTGCAGTTGCCACTGGAATGGTATCAAAGTACTTCAGTCGGATTTCTGTGACCTACAAAAAACAAAAATCAGCAATTTTATATATATATATATATATATATATATATATATATATATATATAGGCAAATTATAGTAATAGTTTTACCATTTCCTCATCTGTTTCTAAAGTAACTTTAAAAATATCTCCTTGTTCAGTTTGTGCCAGAAAGAAGAACATAGACTTTGTTTTGTGAGTGGCTGAGCACACAAATATCATTCCTCGCTCGGGATCGTCCAAGTCATTCTGCACAGTGGCATCAAATTGGGGAAAAAAAAAAGATTAAAATAAATTTAGCAGGCAAAATGTTTTGAAACTGTGTTCAGCTTACCCTGCGTCTTGGGATGGGGCAACGAATGTCAGGCTGATCTCCAAAGTTTTTGTATGTAATGTAATTTTCAGAGCAAATCAAGACACCACTGGGACCATCTGACCCACCCGGAACTGTTTAAAAACAAAATAAACAAAAACAAAAAAACAGATCATAAAGCTTATAATACTATGTTGTATGCACTTGATCAATGATGTTTAACCTCCCTAAGCATGTCACAGACATACAGCCCGATCTTGCCCTTTTGTCCTAGCCGGTCTTAATTATTCCTCTGTTGGCCACTAGTGGCTCTCTCCAAGCTCTATACACTGTCAGTATAGAAGGTGTGGCTCCAGCCAGATGTGAGGGTGCAGTTTTTTTCATTGAACCTGACACATGCTCACGCCTGTGACAAGTGAGCAGCTGCTTTAGGATCACAGGCAAAAGAACTGTAATAATAGAAATTTATTTCGTGAAAGTCTATTTACTTGACAGACTTTAACAACTTTGTCTAAAAATGTGTCTTTTCTTTTACATAAAGCTTGTTGACTTAATAAAAAAGATAATCAGATGTGAGAGTGAACATGGGTCAGTGTGAATGCTATGGAAAGGCCAAAGAGGCCATCATGTATTTTTTTAAACCATTTTTTACGTGTCAACGCGTTAAAAAAATGTTGTCACATCTGATTATCTTTTTTATTAAGTCAACAAGCTTTATGTAAAAGAAAAGACACATTTTTAGACAAAGTTGTTAAAGTCTGTCAAGTAAATAGACTTTCACCAAATAGATTTCTATTATTACAGTTTTTTCCAAACTGAAGCTGCTGCTACAGTTCTCTTTTGCCTGTGATCCTAAAGCAGCTGCTCACTTGTCACAGGTGTGAGCATGTGTCAGGTTCAATGAAAAAAACTGCACCCCCTCACATCTGGCTGGAGCCACACCTTCTATACTGACAGTGTATAGAGCTTGGAGAGAGCCACTAGTGGCCAACAGAGGAATAATTAACACCAAGGCTAAGACCGGCTAGGACAAAAGGGCAAGATCGGGCTGATAATTTCTTACCAGTGATGAGGAAATTTCCATGCTCTTCCAAAGCCTCGCTGTATTTACGAACTACATGGTTTAAGCCAAGGTCGAGTTCATAAAAAGTGAGGGTTTGCTGTGTGTTAGCAGCCGCTTCCCCTGTGGGATCATTGTCAGCTTCCTGTCAAAAAATACAATATAGACATGCTAGAAATTACAATCATTAATATTCATTACATAACGATTACAAGTGTCACAATTTTACCTCATAATCCATTTCAAGACAAGCAAACATAGGATTTTCAAATCCAACATCAACTCCGACAACATGGTAGACAAGAGTGTTTGCTTTGTGAGCTTCCAAAGGAGATGAAATGGTAAGCCTAGCAGCAGCATCTCTATTCAGAATATAAACCAACTTCTGTTTTTCAATGGCCCCTGAGAAAAAGACAGAAATCTGTGTGACATAGTGTACCTACAAGGTTGTTATGACTGAGTGCTCATAGCAATTTTTATATTCGTGTTAAAAAATAAACAAACAAAACATTAATTGTCATACCTATCATAACAGCCCTGCCTTTCGGATCAACAGCCAGGAATTGTCCAGGAACAATACGTCTGCAACCACTCTTGCCAAATGTCTCTTGGTGAATCTTTTCAAAAACATTTTTTGAAGGGTGATACTCCAAAATTACAATGCGACCACTGTCACTTCCAACAACAATATAATCTAAAAGAAATAACCAGTAAGAAAGATATTGTTTAATATAAAGAATACATTATAACTTTATATACAAAGACGTGCCATTATCAAACCTTTAGTGCCTCCTGTTAATCTAAATGCCATCAAAGATCTGACAATCCCAAACACTTCCACAGTGAGCAAGGTATGCACTTTTCCAGTGTTTGCATCTGGCCTCAATAACTCCAAGATCTTTCCCCGGGAAACAACAATCTCCTGCATCTTTGTGCCTAAAAAAATAAAGATTACATTTAAGGTTACAGATTCAATGTTACTCTTATTTATTAATATTCCCAATACCTGAAAAGTTCCCATGGATGGCATGGGTGATGCCAGTTGCCCTCTGTAAAGTAATGTTGTACAGAAACATTGTTCCTGGTCAGTGATACCCCACTAGTAACTAAAGGAGCAAGAGGCAAACCCCTGCCTAGGAAAAAAAACAAACAAGAAAATAGACAATAAAAATAATTATGAGCTTGTTACAAAGAAGTCGAAATTATATTTATTAACGATATCAAGTTATTTTTAATAGAATAGTTACAGGTGTAGGATGGAAAAAAACACATGACTTTGTTTACAGTAGTAGTCTACCACAACAGTTTGCTGGACAAAGCTAAGGCTAAGCTAATATTAGCTTCCGGCAAACTATCAACATCACGCTTAGTTTTCTTAGCAATATTGATGTGTAATAAATAAGTGAACTGATAAATATCGTAGTCATTAACAGGGGAACAACATAAGATCATACTAAGAAGCCGCCAAGTCTTAGACACAAATCATTCATACAAAGTGCCAATCTACACTCGCGCATCTTCATCTCTGCGGATTACGCCGTTAAAAGATATGCTGAAAATGAGCATTTATACAGATAAACATATATATATTTACAAAAATCTAGTTACCGATGTGATGGTTTTGATATAGAATGGATGTTTTAAAAAACTTAGCGTCGGATCATTTGAATGAAAAAGCTACGTTCCGAATCCGTTTGGGGACCTTACAACACAGCTGAAGTGGCCCACTACACTGCCTGCTCAAAAAGGCCTTGTTGTACCCGGTTGGTTGCTATGGTTGGTTGTACCAGGTGCTCTCCGGCAGATGTCGACAAAGAATAATAAGACAAATACGTCCAAGAATTGTGTCTTTTTTTCTTTCATAACCCGTTGAAATTAATTTACTAAATATATAAAAAAGGTATTAAAAATATGAATAAAAAATATAAATAAAATCAAAGTGGCCAACAGGAGCTCAATAAAATTACATCTTGACAATAAGAACATTATTACACAATTGTTTATTTATTTATTTATTTATTTATTTATTTATTTATTTATTTTAGAGGCAAACGTTTTTCTGTTCATTTCACTAAATGGACTAAATGGCAGAGTGCTGGTGCCTTTGGCCTCCGGGGTCTTTCCCTCCTCAGACGCCGCCTCCTCGCTTCACGCTCTCTCCGTCTACGTCCACCGGGCTGCAGCGGAGGAGGAAGAGTATGTAGTCCTCCAGACATCAGCACTGCGCTGAGTTAGCTAGGCGATAATAAACATCTGGAACATGCTGTTTTGTTTAGCATAGCTAAGGTATGTCTGTATGGATTTTTGTTCAAATTCTTTAAGGACTCGCTGCTTTTGTGGGGCTGGGAAAGCCCCAGCACACGCATTTCTATTCAGACAACGTGCCAGGCACGATGCTTGAAAGGGCAGCGAGAGCTGAAAAGCACCGGCTGTAGGAGAGATTTCTGAGAAGATGCAAGAGCAAACGTTCGCTACTACGGCAAGGTAAGCATCCAAGCATGCTACAACGTCTTTGTTTATAGACCCACATATCTTAATGGTCCCACAGTCTGGTAAAGGTGATATGAGACATCCCTCCTGTGTCAATGATGCTGTTGATGATAGAGGCCAGTGCTCGGTCTGTACCCCACTGCTTTGTGCTTGTTCAGTACTTACAATTGAGACTATTTTCTTGCTTCAGTTTAATACTATAGTTTTGTCAAGAAAATAAATAAAAAAAATAACAAGCCTAAATAATAAATTACTTATTTGTTTTTATTTATTTATTTATTTTTTGTCCTATAGCCCAGTGGCTTCCAAAGAGTGCAAGAGAGCCTCAAAGGTTGACATCATATAAACAACTGGCATAAATAATTTTTTTTTTTTTTTTTTTTTTTTTTTTTTTAAAGACGCTATTTCTGGAGGGGGCTGTGGGTTTTTCAAGTTGATAAAAGTCAGCAGCACTGCAGACTTTGGCAATGACAGCATAGGCTATTTATTTTACCAGGCTATAATTTGGTTTGCACATCACAGTCCAGCAGGTCTTTTGACTCTTTGGATTGTGACTGTTGTCTGCGTAAGGCTTCTTTATACCCTTGACACTGGTCTGGTGTGGCTCTCCTCACATTTCCTCCCACCCCATTTATCTCTCTGTCTTTTTCCTACACCCCTCCCCCCTCCACATTCATATGCCTCGTGGCGTTGCTAAGAAACCACAGCGGCCAGGGAGGAAGTAGCGGATACATATTGCTTTAATATGAACATTTTCAAAGTTTTTACTGCTTTGTGTCGTTGTAATTGTAAATGGACATTGCATGTGAAAGTAAAATATAATTTCTCTCACTTCTACCTCTACCTCAGATTGTTGCAGGCTACTTTTTTGGATTTCAATCAATTTGGTTCACATGATATCATAAACTTTTTCTTTAGAGCAAGTCAGAATGGAAATATTATGAAATATCTCAGAATCAATGGACTAAATTAAAGGTTGACTATACCCCTTTAACCTTTTGTCTTACAAAATCAACTGCATTTAAACAGTATTCATTCTAGCTGCACTCCTTTTGTTTGACCTGTAGAATGTGTGAACATGTTCAATGTGATTTGTTTTTGAAGTGCCTATGACAGGCTTGATGATATTTTTAGTAAAACATATTAAATATGAATATGAATATGATTTCACTAAACAATTAGCTTGTTTTTACCCAGTTTGGTTGTTTGGTGATGTTTATTTCATGTTCTTTTGTCCATTAATATATAACATATCCAAAAATGTTACCTAGCAACCATATTGTAAATCTGGGCCAACATCAACATAAATACCACAGGAGTGACAATGTGACAAATTATGATAACACTTTAATTGTGCTAAATGATTGCTTAAAAAAACTGTGTCTGTTGTGTGAAAATTGTCTTTGCATTTTGGTACTTTTTTAAGACACATAAGGGTTTCTGTTTTAGAACTTAAATTACTTCCTCTAATTTTCTGCTTTTAGTTGTCAATTTCTTCTTAAATTGCAACTTAACTGCTGTAAAACTATGATAAATATTTACCACAAGGACTATCACACCAAACTAAATCAAAATTAGAAAATCTTAAAGTCTTATGGGCTTTACTTTAACTGTCAAATTGTAGAATTGTTGTCTTGGTTTATGGCTAGTATTCCTGTTCAACAAAGAACAATACTGGCATACATTTTGGGGTTAGGATTAACTTTTGTAGTTTTATATTGAACATTTGATATCATTTAATTTTAGTTGTATATGCCACAAGGCTTGACACTTTTGAAGAAAGTATAGTGTCTTATTGTCCAGAAATGACATTACTTGCACATCAGTATATTCAGACTTGTAAATTACAAATTACAAAATGTTATTTAATTGCAGTGTTTCCCATAAATATAAGAGACTGGTTGGCACCCATTGTCTGACATTTTGCCCTTAGTCTAAAATAGAAATTGAAAAAAAAAAAATCCTAACAAGTAGATAAACGTTTTTTGATCAGCACAGTCAATTCCTCAAAAAAAAAATAAATAAATAAATAAATCTGCTAAAGGACAAATATTATTGCCTTCATTACTCTTTTTAGACTAAAAATAGGGCTCCGACAAGTTAAAACTTAATCACAACTAGGGCTGGGCGATAATGACAAAAATGAATATCTCGATAATTTTTTGGCGAATCTCGATAACGATATTTGGACGATATTCTGTCAGTTCAACATAAAAGTGTTAAAGCCTGTGTTCAAATTAGTTACACTGCAAAAAAATGACAAATTTTCTAATCAGTTTAAAATTGTTGACTGATGTGATTTGAGCATGTTTGACTGTCTTAAATAAAACAGAACAAGTACATTTAGTTATTGTCTCAAAAGCAAAAGAATTCTTTTCATAATTTAAAATGTGTGTGAATTTTTCTTTAAGTAAAATGAGACTTGTTCTGTTGGCAATCAGATTCAAACCAATCAAAATCTACTCAAAACATGTAACATGCTACTAATTCTAGGCACACAAAGTCCTTAGTTTTCTCATTTAAGATGTATTTAAGATCACAAAACTGCAGCAATCTCCCATTATAAACCAGTTTTCCTGTATTTTAAATCTCTTTTAATTGCCTATTGTACAAGATCTGATAGATTATACATTCAAACTTGCCTTGTCTTTAGGAAAGTACAGCATCACTTATTTCATTTTCTTGTAAATGAGCTCTTTTGTAGCATGTTTTTACTGAACGATACTCGATGTTCAATTTTTGCATAACTTCAAAACAACAGTCACAATATTATCTAAAATTTGATGTATTGCCCACCTCTAATCACAACTAGTTGATTTTTGAAATAATCATAAATATTTTAGTTAATGAATAATCTTTAACTCCGTTCTATTCAACACAAGGTGCCGGGGCCAGATCAGGCCCTCTAACCAATTAAATCCATCCCAATGTCCATCTTCCAAACATCCAAAAGTTGTTGTTACGTTTGATTCTGGGTTTGTTTTGCTGTTGTTCTGGTTCAGTATCCAAATGTCTTTTGAATTTATTTTTCCATAAAAATCTAATACTTTGAGCGGCTCCAAATAAAAATGGTGGCTTCACTTGTGTGTTTAAAAAGAGACGTGTTTGTGTTTAAATGCTAACGCTAATAGGAAATGCCTGCTGTAAGAAGTTAGCTATTTGAACAAAAACAAGCCAGCTGATGTTCGTGCACAGAACCAATTAAGCTCACATTGAACCTTTAACCTTTATACTTTTAGTTGAAAATTTACTGCAGTTTCTAACATTTGTATTTATTTATTTCTTATTTTTTTTATCAACATTATAACTATAAAATGCAGTTGATATTCAATTTTTGCATTTCTTCAAAACAACATTCACAAATTATTTAATTTGAAGTATTGTCCTCCTTGCTTGTCCTCAATAAGTGTTACAGTATGTAATCAAGTGGCTGAGTTGAAGCGCTGTGTGACAAAAGACTGCATTCCTGCCAAATCACGTGTTGCTGAAATGTAAAGGCTTTTGTTCCCGCTTTACTGATTGTGCATTAATTTTAGCCCAATGAAGAACACTTAGTTTGTCGTAGCATGACAAAAGGATGAAAGTACAGATCATAACCTGATTTCAGAGTTATACAAGCCGCGTAAGCCCATAACTCTATAATTTACTAGTCTGTTGTTTTTTTTGTTTGTTGTTAGTTTGTTTTTTGCTAAAATACTTAAAATCTACCTACGTTGAATCATGTACTGCACTGTAAAGAAGTGCTTGGGATTGGCTTTAAAATCTCTTTCTATTAATCTTTTTGTTATACTTTTTACTTGTCTTTGTTTTGTGTCAATAATGGCACCATCTTTTTTTTTTCCAAAGATGGTCATGCCAATTCAGTTATTGCACTTTCAGATTTTTGTTGTTGTCTTAACTGATGTAGTGTATTTGGGGCAGTACAAGTAACCACCACTAAGACAGATGTTTGGGTTAAATCCAACAAACATCTGACCGATAAGCTCAACCAGAGGATAGATGATTTAGACAGTGACCAGACTCAACACGCGACCTTTTTCTCCTTATAAGACTCCCCTCAGATCATCTTTAATAATGAATACAATGCTGCTGCCTTGGATGACAGACTTGCCATTCAAAGCACTTGCAAAGAGAACTTCAGAAGCTTACAGCAAGTCAAGAGGGCACTTTCACACAAGCTTAGCAATCCCTAGAAACAAAGTGTCATAACCTCTAACCTGGCAGTCTGTTTAACCACCGGAATGTTAAAAATAACTCCTTTTCAGCACTGAAGCAGCTATTTGAATCTCTTTCAGAATACAAAGTTTGTACTTTGTAGGAGCTAAAGTATTTGCGTAAAGACCCTGGGGTCCTCTCTGTGTTCTTAGTGCACCGAGCACAAAGCTTAAGTTCACATCCACAATGTTTAGAGAAGGCTTAGATCTTGCCTCAACAAAGCATGCTTGGCTTTTAGTCACAGCCAATGTACCACCTAAAGCTATGCTAATGCTACGCTGCCCCACTCTTCAGCTTCTACTTCAGCGCCTGTCATATTTCCATTAAAGAGCCACAGCACTTCAATTTGTCAGGAAGTGTCTCTATAAATGGACCCTTTCTAATCTTTGTACTGCGTGCTCTTGCTGAACCATGTGACCCAAGGCTTATTAACATCTAAAGAAGCAATCCTCATACAAACTGTCAGACTGACTCAAAGCATAGTCCTGTCCACCTCATTCCTCATTCGGGAGGTACATAACATCATAACATTCTCCAAGCTAATTTAGAATGAATGACTTGTTTAAATGCATTTTTTTGTTTTAATTTAAAAGTGAATGGGTACAGTCATGTATAGAAATCACCAGACTGAAAAGGTGTGAAGTGACCTTTTATTATTTATTTATTTTCTGGCCATGTGCTGTTATTAATAGTGACTTTTGACCACCATCTGGACTTATGGCATCATCATTACATTCTGCAACGTGAACGCAACTTATTAAACATAAGCAAAAAGGTTAGACATGTCTTAGCTCATTTCTGTTGGGTTGACATATTATTGGTTTCATATGGCCTTTTGGATATTTATGTCAATAGCTCCCTAATCACAGGGTGAATGAATTTGATGGCGACTGCAAAATAAGTGCTTAATGAGCGCTGTAACTGAAACACATCCAGTTTAAACAGAGCCTGTGGCAAAGACCTCAGAGCGAGATACAGTTTATAGGCCTGTGTACGAGTGTTCTGATGCCAAGAGCCAGCAGGCTGATTTCACATTGTGATGCTCTTAAAGGCCCTCAAGTCCTTTCACCCTAACGACTTATGTGGGACACAACTCAGGGCTCTGGACCGCTGCTGCCATTTTCCTGCACTCCAGAACACACATATAATCTTATCCTTTTAAATGACTTACAGCTTAACAGTATTTTCTCCTCTCGTGTGCAGTCATACAGAATGTGCTTACACTTGATCCCATTTGTGTAAACTCCTTAATTTTCTCACTCACATTGTGTTTACACGACTCTTTGAATCCACTCAAATATAACCAACAGTGGCTCCAGATCCCATTACGATATTGTGATGATCAAATCAGTTCAGTCAGCTTGGAGCCTTCACTCATAATCATTTGTTTACCATATTATTTATTAGGACTGGACGTGTTGATCAATTTTCATTTTTAATTCACGTTTTTAAAATAAGCTTTTACTTGAATGTTTATTAAGTGAAACTCTTCATGACATAATTAATAATTAAACATGATTGAATCTCAATTTTCGACTCTTGATTCACTGCCAAGTCCTGGATGTTTTATTTATCTAAAATTTTCAATAGAATATGTGATTAAAATAGCAAAGAATTCGGTGCCGCCAACTTTATCTAATATGGAGGTAAGACTGCATTGCACAAATTAAACTGTTCTATGTTTGTAGTGAAATCATTATTTACATATTATATTAGAAGATAGAACAGTAATTCAGTTTGAAGTGATGATAAATCAAACACTGTATCAGCATTACTGTATCTACTGACCACTGACAGCTCAAGATTCTGAAAATTTGCTTTTGTTTCGCCAATGAAATCATGTATCTTTAGTGCATAGTAGCATTGTCATGGCAATAGACTGGTGATCTGCAATCTCTTAAAATAATTCTTAGTTTCCATGGCGTCCAAATGCAGGTGAGCTGTGTGTGCTTTGTGGCAGACCATGGTTGAAAAGCAAAATAGAAAAGGCTACATTTTTGAGTGTTTTTTTTTTTTTTTTTTGAAACAGCAAGTTTTTTAAGTAATTTTTAAAAAGAGGAAGAGATTAAAGACACTAAGTAAACACATGACACTGTTCATGGCACCAAATGACCAAAGATCTTCTGTCCAGCCACAAGATGTCACTCTACAAACAATTTAAGAAGTAAAGAGTTTTAGAGACTCAATAAAGTGAATTTATATTCAAGGCGCCATAGCTCTGCTTTAGATTTGTCAAAAAAAACAAAAGAAAAAAAAGATAAAGATCTGCCCTTTTGAGCAGATCTTAATTTGTCAGTTATTAGTTGGCTCAAAAGAATTTGTGGACCTGAGCAGAAAGAAGAACACATGAGTTTGCTGAAGTTTGGGAGGATTTTTTTCACTGATGATTCTGTGCCTACTTCAGTGTGATATCTAATATTTGACCACTTTTTCCAGCACTTTGCTGTACCATATGATAGTCGATATATTAATCGACAAGACATGTCCTTATACATTTTTCTTGCTTTGACATGTTATGACAAAAATGTTAAAAACATTGTTAAAAAAAACAATGTACTATTGAAGCTGACCTCATCTGTGTTCATCTAAAAATTCATGAATGACATTTATTTGGTGATGATAAAGGTGTTTTCGTCTGATCTAATCTGTGAAGAGCTGATACATGGAGGAAAAGGGCAGTTGTCACTGTGCTATAAAGTCCAGACGTTTGCCTGTGAGGCCATGTTGAGCTAACGACTACTTTAGGTGCTTAGCGTTCAAATGAAATGTCAGTGTCTTGAGACAAAGTAGTTGATACTATTTCCATTATTTCAAAATTAGTGTTTAAACTTACATGTTAGATGCTGTGCTGTCTCATTTTTAAGTGCAGCAGTTTGTTTGATTTGACCCAGACAATTGCATTCATCCATAACCAGAGAAGTAATTCAAAGTGTAAGATAAAACTACTTTCTCTGAGTGTGTTACCTGGAATGTTCTGCAGCGGTGTTTTCCAACCAGTAGAATTACCCAAATAAACAAGTCTATTACCTTCCGTAGACAATTGTCCGCAAACAAGTGAGCGCATTAGTGACACTCTTCTGGAGAACAGACTCTGACATAATCTTGAAGTTTGGTTTGGTATTTTAATGTACCTGATGTTTTACTTTTCACCACAGACGTCAGAAAACATCATCTAAAAAACAAGCAAAATGTGTCAGAGCAGGAGCTGAGCTCAACTCACGTTGCCCAGTATTCAAATTGTGCTACAACTCTTAAATTACAGTGCTCCAAGTTTGTTTGAGTCAAACATTGAAACAAGTGCGGCTCTTTCTCTTCACTTTGAGGTCCCTGCTGGACTTTGTTGACTCATGTTGTCTCTATCACTACTGACGGCTCACCTTTTTATGCAGACAACATGGCTGAATTCCAAAGCAATGCTATTTGGCTGCGAGTGGATGGATGGTCTCTGCAGCAGAGTCTGGCACTGGCTGAGCCTCGCTACCAAAGACTTGTCTTTGTATTCTTCTCACTTCTTTGTAGAAAGAAGACTGCATTTATGTTGTATTAAGTCAGTGTTATCAATCAGATTAGCAATAGTGTTTTTAGTAATCGATTTGTTAAAAAACAAATAAATGCAATGTATTTTATTTCTGAATATTTACTAGATCACACTCATCAGTACTTACAAATTAGTTTGTGCATTTGAAACAAAACGAGTCCTAGATAATGAGAAGTAACTAGATAATTCTTTGTCAACAAAACCAGCAACTTAGACTTGGTAAAAAGAGCTCTAGGTCAAAACAACACTGACCTAAATGCAATGTTCAGAAACATACATCGGAGCAAAGATGTAGATGGCGAATTTTTAAATGTATTTGCGAAGGCGAGTTTCAGGATGATGAGATGAAGTGTAATGAAACAGTAGAGTTAAATGGACCTTTTAAAATGTGCTTTAGCAATTTTCTGTTTATAGATTACTGAGAAAGTGGTCAGCACGATGAACTCAATCAAAAGGTTATATAGAAGGTAAGAAGACTATTCCCCCTCTGACTGCAGCCTGTGCACTTCAAATACAATATATTACCTCTCATAAATCCAGGGAAATGAGGCAAGTGAAAAGGGAGATGAGGAAAGCCCTGCGCTCATAGAGTAACAGTGATCAAGTAACCATGTTCCAGAAATGGGGCAAAGGAACAGGCCGTGTTGGGGAGTAACTAAATACTTAAAGTATAGGTTTTCTGATGACTTATTTTTAGTAACTGTATTTAGTTACAGTTGCATTTTCATTTTTGCAGTATTCAAAATACAGTAGCTTTTTTTCTGAAGAATACATGGTATTATTATAACACAGTTTAGTGTTTAAACATTAAGAACTAGCGAGAAGTCATGAACAAACAGCTCTAATAGTGAGTACATATGTTTCCTTCTCTAATTCTCTAAGATAAATGAACTGAATCAAAACATCAAACAGGTTTTTTTATCCCACTTTTTTCACTACATAATTCAATGTAAAGTATTCTAAATAAAACAATACAAAATACATTTGAATGCATGTATTCCGTATTCTGTAACCACAAATATCTCTTCATAAAGTATTTAAAACTAAATTTAATTGCGCGTGTTACTGTTGTGTGAAAATGAATACTGCAATTAAAAGGTAAAAGGTTTTGACCTATAGTCAGATTTTCTGAGAATTTCATTTGTCTCTGAGAACTTAATATAAATTTCACTGCCCTTTTCAGGATGTAGATGCATCGTACAGCGTGCATGTATGTATGTAATGTATGTAATGTTCAAAATCACTGTAACTCTTCAATTTTTTAAGGTTTTCAAAATGTTACATGCAAAATGTTCATCTGCTATATACTTGTATATTCTATATTTGAAATACTGATATAAAACAACTTCATATGAAAGTTGAAAACCGTGCACTGAGCAACTTTTAAATAAATTACGATATCTGCTTTTATGTGGTCACTTGTGAGTTAAGTCAGTAGTTTATTGTGTATTAAACAATTTTAATGACTGATATGTTTTTGCTACTTCTAGATTCTTCATTTAATAAAAGACAACTCATCTTCAGATAGAAATGGAGAACTTGGATTTCATTTACTTGGTGTTTACATTAAGCCTCTGAATCCCAGATCAAACATGTCAAACACAAAGCGGGGGTAACAAACTAGAGAACAGACGAGCAGGAAACAAACTAATCCAGTTAAGCCAGAGCAAGATTCACCATAAACAAACTGAACCTCAGGCCAATAGACTTCTCCTTTATATAAATTCATTCTAACCCTAGTTCAGCTGCTGCTTCAAAACTGAAAAAGCCTTTTGATTGAAGCAGGTAACCTTTTTGTACTGTTTTACAACAACATTGCACTTTTAGCCAGGTGAACAAAATGTTCACACAAATACATTTATTTGGATCCAAAAAGCAGAAAAATAATTTAAATCAGCCACTTGAGACTAGTATTTCCCCTGATTTGTTTTTTCTTTGTTTAAATCCAGTCAGTTGCCTCAGCATTGCTTTCCTTGTAGCCTCTGCTCCCTCACTGCTCCGTCGAACATTGATTAAAGGCCTCACTTGCACCAAACAACCATTCTTAAATCAGCCTCAGCACAGTGTTATTCCCACTGCAAATTCAATGCATTTCTATCACAGCTTTAAGCCAGTTAACTTTGAAATTAATTTCTTTTGGGAGTTTCTTAGTAGCTTTTGTATTTAGATGTATGTGCTGCTGATGGGACTGTTGGGGTTTTTATGTGTAAATCAAACAACTTTCTTTGCTGTGTTTTGTGTTCACTGAATCTGGCATTTAAGCTTAAGTTGGATTTCATGAATGTAATCTAAAGATGATAAACTAATAATGCATTATTATCAAATTATTTCTAAAGTAAGCAGATCAATATTTTTGTAGAAGTAGAGATGTAGTATTTCTTTTTATCTTGTTTATTTGTAAAGTTTTAATCTTTAATTTCTAATAAGCTTTAAAGAACAATAATCGCCTTCATCTGACGTGACATCTGATGGTGTAGTGTGTTTCTTATAATATCCCCAGTGTGGTTATTTTGATAAACAACTACATTATTAGAACAAATTAAAAATAATACTGGCCTAATCTGTTAGCAGTTGTTGTAACCGATGAAAACCTGCCCAAACTGCATTAGAACCCGTGTCTTGCCCATCCTCTTGTTATACTAGCTTTTTAACTGGTGTTGTATTATGTGCAGTGTAGGTTTGTCTCTCATATTCTGAGATTGAACATGTTGTGTGGATTTACATAATGACTGTTAATGTCTCCTTGAACTTGCTTTGAAAGTAACTGTCGAGTCTCTGATCTGTTTGTCCTAAATGCAAATCTCCATCTGCTTTGATTTACTGTGAAGGTGTTTTGGAACAAAAGTGTCTTGTCATCTTTACCCAGAGGCCCTGTTTTTCAAAGCTGCTAAAACACCATATTTGGGTGGAGGTGTATAGGGTTTTTAGTTTCACTTAAGTGCAGAAAGGTTGGTATTTTTGTACATTTGAAAGCCAATGAGCCAGACTTTCTGTTAACTCTCACGGCAGTGCAATGAAACTGATTTGCTTCTTTCAAGACTTGAATTGCCACCATTAGTGTAACGGGCACTTCCTGGAGTGAATCTATCCATACAAATTCAGTTTTTAGTGTTTCGGGTGCACACCACACAGTACGCTCACTTATGTATTACCCCTGGCAGAGCTGTAAATGCAAAATGAAAGGGGTTGTTTAGTTTCACACTTTATGGATCATTGTATTCAAATATGCTTCTGGCGCCTCTCCACTTAGAGATGAATTTGCATTTTAGAGCAAAGAGGGCAGCGCAACTTTGCATTGTCTGGAGAGGTATATTGTGAATTTGTGTAACCTGGCACCAAAGGGGGAATCATTTGTATTGAGTATTGCTACAGTTTTGGGCACTTTGATTTTACTAAACAGATTTTTGTGAAAGAAAATGATGCAAACAAATGATTAAGTTTGCTTATGTCTGCAATAGAAGTGGTGATTTAGAAGTTTCCGAAACAATAGGCCTACTTGTCCAAATGACTTAAACCAGCGATAGCAATTCCGATTAGGTTCATTAGGTCTTCTAACATTGCCCAAGCTGTTTTTAGAAAAACTGTGAACTTTTCAAAAAGCTTTTAGACCATCATCTATGACTAATGTGTTGTGCATTATGTCCCACCCACAAGTGCCACCACGAAGACATAATCACTGTAATTCAGTTCACCCACTGTTCTCTTTGATTTATGAAGTTTTATGTATCCAAAACTGGTTTTGTCCTTCTGTGACTAAGCCACTTTAGTATAAAATGATTCTTTGCTTTAGGACCGTCCTGTCTAATTATAGCTCTGCTGACTGCACTAAACTCCAGAAATGCATTTAGCAATTGCAGAGTTGATTATTTACAGCACAGCTGCTGCCAGTGAGTTACCGTAAAGTTGGACCTTTTCTGCTGCAAGAAATTAATTTGGGAGAGGTTGTTAATTACTCTCTTTCATGCCATACCGTGTTTTTTTATTCTGTTAAACTAAGTTAGACTTTACTACCATAAGTAGCCGAAGGTCAGTGAGAAAGGCTCAGCAGACTGGTGCAGGGATCTTCAATTATATTCTCCAGAGGTACAGCTTTTCAGGGGACTATGGTCCAACACGATTTTATAGTGGTACAATTCAATAACATCAATCTGTAATTTTAATATTTGGGTTCTGTTGGCAGTTGTGGCGGCCATCTTGCAAGATTGTAAAATTCTATCTAAAATAATTTAAATACAAGGCCACATAATTCATAGAATAAAAATTACTATGTATTTGTAGTGATTTATACAGAGAATTTTGCTAAATATAACTATTCAGCCTAAAAATGTTTAGGATGATTTTGTGAAAAGAAGAATTTAATACCTATCTTTAAGCCACCGTGTCGTCCAAGAGAGCGACACGGTGGCGCAGTGGTTAGCGCTCTGGTCTCATAGCAAGAAGGTTCTGGGTTCAACTTTTCTATGTGGAGTTTGCATGTTCTCCCCGTGTCTGCGTTGGTTTCCTCCTACAACTAAAAACATGTCCATTAATGCCTCCCCTGACCCTTCCCTGCAAAAGAGATTCTGAATCTCAGTGGGACTTCCCTGGTTAAATAAAGGTCAATTAAATTAAAAGTATGTTTGTTTGTTTTGTTTTTTCAGATTTTTTTTTTTCACATTAGTTTGGTTGAAAATACAAAAAAGTTCAATTACCATTAGGTTCAGTTACAACAGCTCAGTCCAGTTGGTATTAAAAAGCATAGTGCAGTATCTGTAGAGTTTGGGAAGGAACGTGCAAAAACAACCGTTACCGTGGAGACCTGCCATGTTTGCAGCAAGGTGCTAAAACTTTTGTAGGAACACATTTGCCAAAACCATGTAAAAACTGCAGAACGATTACTCTCTGGTGTCAGGATAACTTTTAATGAAATTTCAGCATTTAGCTTTTTAAAATGTCCACTGGTTTAACATTAGGCCAACTGAAAATGATATTTGTGTGATGTCCATTAACATTTAAAACAACATAAGAGATATACATTTTGTATACATACCATTAGTATGTGTCTACATTATACTTAAAACTAATCAACTTCAGTGGTAGTGCTCCCCCCTGCAGATCACTTGTGTAAGTAAACTGGTCTACTGAATCGAAACATAACTTTATTTTCTAATTTTTGCGTAATTATAGGATTGAATTAAGGCAGCAAATACAGATATATACACATTTTACACTGATAAATAAAACAATCAAAGAGCCAGAGTTTCTCAGGAGGAGAGTTGGGTTTACATGGGGGCAAGATGGTGACAATTCTGTTGCCGTATTTGCTGCATACTGTATGCTTCAAATGCCCCAAAATACATATGTAATCATCAAGATGGAGATAAAATAAGAGATAAAATGTAGAAATGCTTGCAATGAAACAGTGAAAAAAACAGATTTGCTGTGTACTGCAGTTAATTGTAAGTAATGAAAAGACCAGGAGACAGATGGGAGTTTCTATGACGACAGCCTAACAGAAGCAATGTTTTCTGCTTTTAGTTTGAAGTGAGAAAGGCTCTTATAATTCCAGATAAATGACACATTATCTACTCTGCTGCCCTGCTCTTGTCTGGGATTGGATGCTCTCTTGGTTTCATTTCCTGTGTAGCCCCTGTACTGTGCCAGGTGAGGTCAATGTGCTCCTGGAGCAAAGTAAAGTTTGTTAAAAATGAGTTTGTACCTGAACACATAGACAGGGAAAGGGCATACGCTTTGAGTAGATTTGAGTATTTGAACACACAGTGAAAAATACATGTTTTTAATTGTCTTAACTAATTATCATTTCTTCAAAAAAGTATTTCAAAAAACGCTTTCGGTAAAGATTTTTGGAGCATATATCAAGGAGACTTCAAATCTCTGCCATTTCACACAGAAAACTGAAAATTCTTTTTCCAAAGCCTGACTTCTGCTCCAAACCACAGGTTTTCACCGACAGAGGTTTAGCTGTCGAGCTCCGATTCAAAAAGTACATCTACATAATTGACAGTTTGATATGGCTTGATTTTGAGTTTTCGAATAATTTCCCAGCCTCACTGCACAGCCAGTCAGCTGGTTGAAGTGGCCAGATAGTGACTAGGGTTGGGCCACATTGAAACAAATTAACATCTTGAATTTTATTTATTTATTTTTTTTGTATCTTGATAGCGATATCCGACAATATTCTGTCAGTCTGCCAAATAATCACACCGGGAAAAAATCCATCTTAAATAAGTTAAACCCTGCTTGAAATAAGTACTGGTAAGTATGATATCTTTTGTAGATTTTCACTGCCTTAAAGTGCCCATGACAGGTTGAACGACTCATTTCGCAAAGACATAGTTAATATTAATATATTTACGGTTTTACTAAACATTTTTCAAATTTCATTCCAGTTTGGCCATTTTTAGCATTAAAAATGTACTTCCTGTTTATCAATGATGACATCACGCTAGGTAGTTGCCTAGCGACCATTTAATAAATTGGGCCCAAACACTTCAAATGATTTTTTTTTTTAACTTGAGCCATAAAAATATACTAGAACTCACTTTTTATGTTAAATGTGTGTTTACAGAGCCATAAAAGTCTGTTTCTCTTGAGAACTTGTTCTTGATTAACGTAAAACTATAATTTACAATTACAACAGGTATTAATCTACCAAACTAAATACTAATTTGAAAAACGTTCAAACCTGTCATACGTACTTTAAAACGAGACTAAAAATTGTGAATTTTAAAAACTCTGCAAAATGCAAACTAAATATACTGTTCTGTTGGCAAATCTTATTGTACGACAGTAAAACTAACTAAATTATTTAGATAAATGTTACTTAATTTAGGCACTCTTTAACTTTAAAATGAGCAGTTTGAGGTGCAGCAATCTATTTGAACCTATTGTAAGTGAATTCTGCTGTACGTATAAACTTGCCTTGTCTATTGGAAACACCACAGCATCACTTACTTAATTTTTTTGTTAATGTTGTTAATTTATTTGTAGCATTAATTTTTACTGCACAATATACTTGAAATTACATTTTCGCCTTAAAACGAACATTCGCGATATTATCTGAAATTTGATATTCGGTATTCACAGCTCTAATAGTGACGTAAAGCTCTTTCTTGCAAGTTTGAAAAGATGTTTAAATAGATGAAGGTTGTAAAGATCTATATATTTGATTGGGACGGAGCATGTTAAAAGATGAATGTAAACACACCATATTTCAACCTAATGTTAAAAATCTTCTGCTAAGTTTTGCCTTTACCAGAAACTTTCCTGGACATAGGAAGCTACTAATAATGAGAAAAGATTCAATGTTGAAAATTAATCCTAAGTAACAGCCTAATCTGTTCCAAGTGCTTAGTCTACTGATAATTCACAAGTGTTAGTTTGCAAGCGCCAGCATGCTTTTTATTTAACTCAAATCCTTGATCAAATTCTTTTGCTTTCAATTCTTCAAATCTAGCTGCAGGTATAAAACACACTTTAAAGCTAAAAGTTGAGATGGAAATTGTCTTAAGCGCAAACACTTGGGCTTTCAAAAACTATTTGTACACTTTATTAGCCACATGTGTTTGATTTGACTCTGCTGGTGTTTCTTTCAGCCAGTGTCAAGCAGTGAGTGAGCGCTAATTGAAGAAAGATCACACGAGGTTTTTGCTCCTGTAACAACGACAGCCCAGGAAGGAGAATAGTGCTTTGAACAGATCTGAAAGCTGATTAAAAAGCAAACAAAGTGAAGGTGAGGGCATATAGGACCTTTGATTTAGATCAAGCACAAAACTGAATGAAACTGGTAGAAAGGATGGCCTGGGATGCATATATAATTTATGTTGAGAGGAAGGTGGCGGTCTGTGTTGTGTGAAATTGAAGTATAGCGCCTGTCAAGTGCCAGACGGGCGTGCGAACACACAAAAACAATGTGTGAGCAAAAGAGACAAAATGGGATAGGGTATCTGGCGACCGAAATTGCATTTTTTTGTCACAGTGGTTTAATTAACAACAAGAGAGGCTCCAGACAGGAGAGGTGTGTGATGTTGAATGAGCAATACAAGCTTCTGTCTTTCTATCATCACCACCATCATCTAATATATGTTTGATTTGGCAATGATGAAAGAAAGGTAGCGCTGATGAGGGCACTGGATAAAAGTGAGAGGATGAAATATGAAAGACAAAATTCCTTCTATGGCTTAAAGCAAAGGCATCAAAGTCATTTTGACCAAGGGCCACACTGACCTCCAAGGACCAGTTATGACTGTAATAAATCTATTATTCCTAAATCTATTACTCCTCTATTACTGTTTGATTTTTACATATTTATTGAAGCTACAATAAATTCTAAAAAAAAAAAAAAAAAGGAAAAAGGAAAAAAGAAAGTCTAAAAAAAAATTCTCTTGAAATTTCAGACCAATTATTTCTATTAAAGGTGGGATAGCTGATTTTTTTTATAGCAAAAAGTGTTTTAAATCTGACAACTTCCTCTTCTAAATCCTTCAACACATGGTTCATATTGACATGTATTCATTTTTGTTACAATTATGTATTAAAAACCACTTCTTACAAACAAAAAAGTAAAACTGAGGAGGGCTACCCAAGCTCAGCCAATCAGAGAGCTGCATTTAACTCTTGTCAAATTCTTTATTATTCGGTTCCGACAGTACTCAGTGGTCTAATTATTTCACAAAGTGCTGCATTTATCATATACTTTTTAGAGGAAACACAAATGAAAAACTAAAAAAGTTAGTTACTCCAACTTCAAATTAAGAAACCCACAATGCTCCTATAGTGGCAATATAAGTTTAAAATAAGATTTTAAGGGCTGCATAAAATGATGTGATGGGGTGCATCCAGCCCCCGGGCCTTGGGTTTGACACATGTGGCTTTAAGGGGCTATAGGCTACCCAACTTAAAAATAACTTAAAAATGAATTTCCCCCAGCACAGATATGTTAAGGTCTAATAAAGTCCTGTATGTTCACCAAAGTCCGTTAAATTTGTTGTGACTGATGTAGAAAGTTTAAATTAATTACTGTATTTCTGTTTATTAACATTTGTAAGAAAGTAAAACTCAAGTGTAGGATGTTTTAAGTTATATGCAGTGGTTTAGTGGACAGTCGATTGAAGAATTACCATTATAATGAATTGGTGGCAAAATCTGAATATCAGCTTTATTAAAAAAACATATATCTAAACATTGCAAAAAGAACTTTCAAGTCTTTGTTGGGAAATAAATCAAGTTTAACTAGTATAAGTTCAAGTTTAAATTCATTATTTTTTATTGTCAGTGATCAGCTTTGGGGATTACAGTCAATTAATAAAAGTCTATATGGCTTATAAATGTTTGACAAATACTATTCAATTTCCATCAATCAATATGAAAAAATAATTAAAATAGCTCAGTTCTTGAGTAATTTCAGACTGGTATGATAAGTAACCTAAACTTTTATATGTGATTATTGTTATGGAGACACTCAAAAGAAAATAATGAGCTATTAATTTCTGTCATTATGATTCTTATTCAAGAGGAACATGAGGGTAAAGACATGGTGCGATAATGAGAAGGGAGGAAACAGTGTGCAAAGACTGGCACTGTTCAGCCTAGTTAACAGCAGGGACACCTTAAAACAGCACCAGATAAAACACCAGACAAATCATTATAGCTATTAAAGGCTGTGATTGCACATCGGGAAGCCAGTCTAGGCTGTATAAATAGACAAAAATCTGTTTGTATTGTATCAGGCCCCAGGCGAATACAGTATATTTAGCTCTAAAAAAAATTGCAATGCAGACAGATGTAGTTTTAGCCCGATTTAAGCTTGATTCACTTCACTACAAATATTTATTATGGCACTGCTCGTGTCTGTGGGGTCAGTGCAATTTAAAATACATATATTTTATTTATTCTGCTTGTTTGCGGCTTCAAAGACTCAAATTGTTCAGGTTCCAAGAGCGATCAGACGTGTCAAGCAAACACCTGTTGCCTATTGACCGCTACATAATTGCAACTTTAGGAGCTTTTAGATCCACATTTTACACAAGAGTTTATAAATTTACTTGTACACAAATGAAATAAGTGATCGAGCTAAGAAGCATGTCATTTTGAACAGCAATGATGATGAGCAATGAAAATTATGTAAATTTTGTGTTTTTGTTCTCCTGTGAAAAAATAGAGAAAAACAGAGCTAAAACAGATTTTAAAAAGTGCTTGAATTATTTGTTTTGTTTTCAGTATAATTTGACTTGACTTAAATTGATTAGCCAATAAAACTAGCAACTTTAATTCTTATTTGACATAAAGTGAAAATGATTTACGTTTTTTATTATTATTATTTTAAGTAAAACTACATTTTTTCTGCTTAGTCAAGCACTTATTTTATGGTATTTTATGTTGTTTAAGCTTTTATGAACTTTACACTACCCTATTGAGATACTAAGTTTTTTACAATATACATTAGCTCAAATGTTTGCAAAAGTCTTGTATTTAAGTGCCTTTTACGTTCTAAACAACTAATCAGTTTATCAAAAGTCTAATCGTACGGCGCTTCATAGTACTCACGAAAAAAAAAAATATTTATCTCGTAATTACGAGATAAGATCTCGTAATTACGAGATAACTTTCTCGTAATTACGAGATAGTTTTCTCGTAATTACGAGATAATTTTCTCGTAATTACGAGATAATTTAAATGGCTTTTCCCACATTCTGTATACCCACACGCTTCGTATAGGCTAAGCTAGTGACTTTATCCACAACGAGTAGTCTTTTTTGTGCTAGCTTGATGTTTCTAAATAGCTAAGATGTACTTGTGGATTTCGTTATGTTAAATTAAGTGCCTGTGGTCTTCACTGCAATGTTTACGGTCGACAAAAAGTATGAAAATAGCTAATAACGTGACTGTCAATTCACGCTACAGTTAGCATGCTATTATAAAGACGGCCAGTGTGTGGAGCTGTTCACCCACCAGAAAGAAGCTAGTGGTAATCGGCAGGTTTTTTAAATAAAACTCGATCTTCTTGACTGTTGACAGTCAGTCTCACTCATCCTTAGAAATGTGCGGCAGTTTTTCTGTGGCTCCAGCGTCTGGTTTTCAATTTATTTGGCCAAAAAGAAGAGAAATGCTGCACATTTGCTACACTTCCGCATGGATCACCCAGAGTGGGCGGGTACTGCAAAAATGCCCGTATGTTGCAAGTCTGTTGCAGCACTTCTCTCCTTTATGGCCAAATAAATTGAAAACCAGACGCTGGAGCCACAGAAAAACTGCCGCTCATTGAGTGAGACTGACTGTCAACAGTCAAGAAGATCGAGTTTTATTTAAAAAACCTGCCGATTACCACTAGCTTCTTTCTGGTGGGTGAACAGCTCCACACACTGGCCGTCTTTATAATAGCATGCTAACTGTAGCGTGAGTTCACAGTCACGTTATTAGCTATTTTCATACTTTTTGTCGACCGTAAACATTGCAGTGAAGACCACAGGCACTTAATTTAACATAACGAAATCCACAAGTACATCTTAGCTATTTAGAAACATCAAGCTAGCACAGAAAAGACTACTCGTTGTGGATAAAGTCACTAGCTTAGCCTATACGAAGCGTGTGGGTATACAGAATGTGGGAAAAGCCATTTAAATTATCTCGTAATTACGAGAAAATTATCTCGTAATTACGAGAAAACTATCTCGTAATTACGAAAAAGTTATCTTGTAATTACGAGATCTTATCTCGTAATTACGAGATAAATATTTTTTTTTTCGTGAGTACTATGGAGCGCCGTATAATCGCCTAACTAATTGAGCAAAATATTTATTAGTTACAGTCATAAACTAAATATTTGCACATACTCTGTTTAGCTATTTTATCCATTAATTTATACTCTTAGTAATATTGGATTCAGTTCTTCATCTGAAACGCTGCCATAATAAAGTTCTAGATTTCAAATGTTATCTCCTTCTGTAGCACTGTTTCACCCAATAGTCCCATCTTAGGTCCCGTTTTCTGCACAGCACTGGATAGTTTCGGGTAAGGTGGCCCTGCTGTGTCTTTACAGAAGGACAGATCAGGTCAATCTTTAGCCCCCCCTCACATCCAGAATGTTAAGTGGTTTGGGAGGCTGATGCTGTTTAAGAGTCCTCCAGGCTGAAAAGAGAAAAAGAGTTCTCAGCTATTGTATCTAAAATGTCTGGAGCAGTTTGGATATAATTGCTGGCTGTGAAACTGGGATGACATCAAACTTCCTCACAGCACGACATGACAATAGGTAAATGCGTGCAGAAAATAGACAGAGGAAGGTGGAGACCGTGTGGGCAGTGACTGGCAGTTGAAAGTGCTGAAATTGAAGTGTGTTTTTTGAACAGAAATGACAAACATGGCTGGGACAAGACAAAAAGATGATAAATTTACACTCGAGTTAAGTTATGCTGTTCTGCAGAATGTGTTTGTGTTGTTTGTATCCATGCATTATAGATTAAGTGCTAAGTGTTTTCATGCATAGCAATGATGAGTTTCCCACAAAACACAAGAATGTAATGTTGAACAAAAGAGTGTAGGCAGCTGGGCAGGCTGAAGAAAAAAACATAGAGCAGAGATCCCAATATTTGTCCTTAAATTAATGTAGAATTAAACAGAGGACATGCTTGTGCACAGGGAGTTTTTTTTTTTATGAAATCAGAGGGGCACAGGCTAGTTTTAATTGTATCCCTTGGCTGTTGTGACAAATGGATGTGATGCAGATGCACAGTTATTATGCAGAGAAAATGAATGTTTTTATCGAATGTAAAATGGCTGTGAAAGTCTGCCAGGTAAAGTTTACGCTCTTTCTCCTGCAGTCGCCCTGACATCAAAATGCCTTCTAACCTTTGTTCTACCAGACTATCTCTGTACTAGAGTTACAGCATAACTACACAATCAAACGCATTGTAATCGATGTTTTACTGAAAAGACAAAGAGAAGTCCTTCATAGTGCTTTCTTTTTCTCCATGGATTACGTAAACATTCATGCAACACAATGAGTTCAACTTCCTTTAAGTGAATTCAGACGTATATCTTTAATCTTGTCAGACCATTGTGTTTTGACCGAACTTGTTTTCTAGTGTTTCTGTTTATGTAATCCCTGTATAGTTCTGCATCTTAACATCAACAATCCTAAATTAAATTGAAATTTGATTAATTGCACAGCACTATTACAATGTTTTATGCATTTTCCCTATTTTTTTGTTGTCAGGGTTCTCTCATGGGACTTTCTGACAAATATCTATCACCTATCAGGTTAAAAATTTAATTAAATGTCCTTTTCCTTTATCTGTATTTGCTCATGCTGTAATAATGAGGTGTTTTTTTAGACTTTTTTTTTAATTCAAAAGTTTACATACATGTCATTAGTATTTTGCTTTAACTGTAACTCCAAAAATGTAAGTCTTGATCCTTGTGTGCATCAGCAAACTCTAATCTGATTTTTCATGTTTCCTTTGGAGTAATGGCCACTTCCTGAGTATTTTTTCAGCCCATGTCTGTACACGACTCATTTCACATCTTCACAAAACCTTTGCTTTTGTCCTTGGGTTGTTCTTGACATCTGGGACCAAAGTACGTTCATCTCCGGGACTTAGAACCCGTCTCCTTCCAGAGCGATTCGATGGCTGGACGTTGTACAGTAATGATGTTTATAATTATTCGAACAAATGCACAAAATTGTACCCAAGGATGAACCAGACTTGTGCAAAACTTGTGTGTGTATGTAAAGTTTAGGTTATCCAAAATGAATGCCCATGCTGCGTTTTTAATGTGTCATTTTTCATTAATGTTGATGTAAGTGAACAGAGATTTTTGTTGGGAAGCAGATGTGAAGTGAGATGAAGTGTCCAGACCAGGAGCAAAGCAAAACCCGACCCTGTCCTAGTTCTCCAGTGTTGATTAGCTGGGTCAAGGTTGGTAGCTTTGTGCTGTGTGTTGCCGTAACAACTGAGCATCCTTCTTTGGCTGCCATGGTAATGGCTCAGAAATAGGCCGAGAATAGAGAAAACATCAACTGCTTCTATGCATAATGTATTTAAATGTGAGCCTGTAATCTGTAGAGTCATATAGTTCAGTTCAGTATTAGATCCAGCGGCTTCACACTGACAGAGGGTAAAAAGTGTCAGTCATTATTTTGCTCAGCCTTCACTCCTCAGCACTGGATTTGTTAGTTCGTCAGTCCATCCATCTATTCAAGCTTGTCTATACGATATCCAGAAAAAAAAAAAAAAACACAGTGTTAACAGCTAAATTCAGAGAAAGAGACTCATTGCAAAACAATACTGTATTGGTAAGATGAGTTTTTGCAGAATTAACACAAAAATGTTTATGTTTTTAGTTTCCCAGGGTAACAGAATAAATAAAAAATAGACTTCATGAGCTACTGTAAATGATATGAAATATAAGCTGGAAGCACCACAGAGACGGTTTTGCCACTAAAGGAAGTGGGTGAGACCAAGAGAACCAACTGGGCTCATGTTCCTCTGTTGTGGCTTAAAATCATTTACTGGCTTTTTTTTTTTTAAGTGTATTAGCAAATAAATAAAATAGAGGAGTTTATGCCAAATTCGCGACGCTGTGTACTGAATGAATGGAATCATAAACTTCTCACAAGATCCGAAAAGCAGCACTCTGTTTAGTTGTGCTTGGGTGGTCCATTCTGGTTTCACTTTACAATGTCAATAAAGATGTTGATGCATGCAGTAATTAACCATGTGCTGTAGGATTTGTGAGAGCTAAGAACTAGTTGCACAGATTTAAAAACCCACTTTTGGTTTTGCAGTGTTAAAATCAGGTACCTCCGCTTCAGATCAGAATAAATATATCTTCTGTTATGCTTTTAGTGAATATTTTGATCCATCTTTGTTAAAGAGCACATACTATGACAAAGTTACTTTTTTGAGTTTTTGAGTAATCCTATTCTAAAATTGCTTCCTTACCAAAAACACAGTTGAAGTTTTATCTGTGAGATATCTTTCATTTCCTTCGAATACCCTGTTCTGAATGTTACTTCTCTGTGATGTCATAGGTAGATCTCTGAGATACTTTGCACTGTTTTTAAGTCCATAAATAATCCAGACTTGCTTTGAGCATTTCTGCAGCATTAGTTTATCAGGTAAGATCAGTCTGATTGTTTACACTGTGTCATTTCTTTTACATTCAGTAAATAGAGCTCTAACTCAATTCTTGACACATGACTGGCATGTGTGCTTTATTATTGTTTCTGGTGCATGGGATTCCAAAGTGGAGGTGCTCAGAGGCATGTTTAAAGGACGAGAACAACACAGAAAATGCATCATATTTGTTCTTTAATATAAACCTATTTAAGAAGTGACTGATGTGTTCTTTCTGTCTGCAGGTGTTGGCGGCAGTAAACCAGACGTCCAGTGGCACATGATGGAAACGGGCTCTTAAGCAGCACACACCAAAACCCTGGTGTGGTGCCGTAATAACACTACAGTGAGGAGTGTGCCTTCAGACTCTGGATTCAGGCACTACAATACAGCAGTCAAACACCAAGTGATCAGACGGAAAGTGAACGCTGCCAGCGCCTATCTCTCTGATTACAGATGAAACCAGACATCTCCACATCGCTGAGCTGTGTGCAAGTTGAGCCCGCAGTGGAAGGGGTGTGTTGAAAATGCACACCTGCACAGCTGCAGCACGCAATTAAATTAGTAGCACTGGCAGACGTGTACAATCGTGGCTTAACACGTACACACATTAAATGAACAGGACAAAGGGTGCAGGACAGATGCTGCAACTGTCCCACTTCCTCTAGTCATCCCAGAGCCAGCTGGAATGAGGAAGGGATTTAGGCCTGATTGATTTAGTCTTTTTTTGTTTTTGTGGCCTCTGTGAACTCTTGTCGTCTTTTCCTAACACATCTTCTTGGCTCTTTTTATTGCTAAAAGTGCGTCTTCAGAAAAGCCAATCCACTCTGGTTGCTTTGATTACTTCTCAAAAGCTGAAAGCTATTGGAATTATTTTCTATCACTCTGTGGACGCAGGAGAAAAGGCTCTCACTGGGACATTTTTTGTCTTATCTAGAGTGTTTGAAATGCAGTGCTGCTTTTATTAGGATTCACTTCTTAGACACAAAGAGCTGAAGAAAAGTTTGCATCTGGCAAAAGTTTAATGAAACAGCAAGAGCGACGTTCTTTGCTGCTATTCACCGGGAGCCTTAGTGAAGAAAACAGGAAAAGACAATAGATTGAATAGCACTGTGGAAGAAAAGTAAAACCTTGAGACGGAAGGGACTATATAAAATGAGATGGTGTTACGAGGCAGAGAAAACTGAAAGAAGTGAGATCAAAAGAAAACAAGAGGAGAAAAAACACAGCTTGAGAAGATTTTTTCCTTGTAACTTTGTTGTAGTCATGATGGAACAGCCTTCTAGCCAGACGTCCTCCTGTCTCCTCCTCTGCGCCCTCCCCTCAGCCCTCCCTCCCTCCTCAGCTCTGCTCTAGTCTGCCCGCTCTCCACATCGCTCCAGTGCTTCGACAGCCACTGAACGCTGCACAGCCCCGTTCTTGGAGCTTAAACACATGGCTGCCAAACTTAAGAGGACTGGCATCTATCAACACAGCGCACTGGATTTGAAAGAGAATGAACATCGGAGCTAGTGGTGAGAGAGGGAAAGGAAAGAGAAGGGGTGCAGTGGAGGCCAGCGAGAGGGGACTGACAAAAAAAGAAGCATAACACAAGGAGAGTTTAGGAGTGAAGAAAATTTGGAGTCAAGCTTATCTGCAGGACAGTTCAAGTGGAGCAGGCATTGTGGGTGATCCTGTGGTGCGCAGTGTGAGCCAGGGGGTGGTCCCAGTCACATTGACCAGGTCTTGGTGGTGGCTCAGCGGAGGCCGTGGACTCGGGACAGTGGCAGGCCCAGGGTGGGGGCATGGCCGTGGGGGGGGCGTTTCCTGTCCTCCACCCTGCAGCGGGACCGGCGCTGGGGCTGGGGGACGTGGCGCGGGGGTTTGTCCAGAGGAGCCCCCGGCAGACTGTCCGAGCTAAGACCCTGGCTCAACTCAGGAGGGGGGGCGGGGAGGGAAGGTAGCAGCGAACTGGATAAGGGGGGCAGGATGAGGTGCTCCCGTAGACTGTGGATGCTCTTGGGGACACTGGTGCTGGTCTTTCTCACCTCACTCTTTTTCTCCATGTCTCTGCGTGGGGGAGTGGGCTTCAACTACCTGGAACCTCCCAGCTGGGAGGAGTCCAGGCGAGTGAAGCTGGTGCCAAACTATGTGGGTGCCCACCGTCTGCCTCCCCCAGATTTGCCTCAGCAGAAGACCTGTGCCTGCTCCCGTTGCGTCGGGGACCCTGGGGTGTCTGAGTGGTTTGATGAGAACTACGATCCGGACATCTCTCCTGTGTGGACGCGTGACAACATCGAGCTGCCCTCGGATGTGTATTACTGGTGGGTGGTAAGTAACACAATATTGAACTGTTAGATTTTGTGCACTGCCATGTGTGACAAAATAGTTAATATATTTAGCAGATTCACTTATGTATTCAAAATAAGTGTCTCGCTCTCAGCAGACTTATATATGAGCTACTTATCGCTTTCTTTATTTTGCAGTCTATAGAAATGGGCTGTTAATTGCGTTTAGTGTTTTAGTGTCCTTCTGTTATTAGCCTATCTTTCAATGCAGCCAGCGTTTAATGAGCCAGTTGCACAGTTAAACCTCAGAAGAATTACTGTAGAGCTGTACAAAACCAAAAGACAATCTAATTTGCTAATAGAAAAATTAGGCTCCACTTGAGTTTGGGTCTGTGTCTTAGATAAGTTAAGATAAGTTAAAGATTGATATGAATAATATATTAATAATACCGCCTAACATTGTGATCTAGGCTTCTTTATTGCCTTATGACATTTTTATGATTGGCGTGTAATATATTTTTGGGAGAATGTCACCAAGTAATGCATTGCAATTACAAATCTTTCTTCATCCTCTTTATCCTCAGCCGCGAGCCAACCAATCCCCTCATACAAGCACTACATGCCCCCATATATCTCTGCCAGTTGGGAGACTTACAGCTCTGACAACTGTACATGCTGACTTATGCCTGAAGTACCCAAATGAATGCGTCTTAAAAGTGTACTAGGGCTGTGTTTTTTGTCTTTCTGTAGTTTTAAAGTAAAGCAACTTCGTGAAGCAGATTTTCCACTAACTTGTCCAAAGCTGTGTTTTTGGGATGCAGGTCTCTAGTCTTGTTTCATTATGTCACAACTACCACCTCATTCTCTGAAGTGAACAAAAAGTGCAAACCCAAGTCTAACAGCTGCCAAGTCATTAGGTCACACACATTGCAACAGTGAGGTGATGAACCTGGGGGAGAGGAAAGAGGTAGGGGGGGTCTGGGACTAGGGACAAAAGGTCAAAAGAGAAGCTAAATCGTCATGGATAAACGAGGAAGGAATGAGTGTGCCGTGTGAACTAACTAAAATATGAACTTAAAGTGATAACAACTTTTTAAAGCTGCATAAAAGGTATTTAAATAGCATCACCTACTACTCTGAGTCAGTTATTTTGTGCAACTTTTGTGCAAACTGAATTAGCACGTTTTACCGACTGTGTCTTGTTGCAAAGGCTAATGTTAGTTTGGGACTCTATGTGACATCATGCCCACCCAAAACTACTCTGAGGCCCTTTTACCTTTTCCAAATGTTTTCCCATAAGTTTTTTATGTTTTGAAATGTGTTTGTGGGTCTTACGGATCATTGTCAAGACCCACAGTGCATGCTAATAAAGAGTCCATGATACTTTAGATATTTGTATTTTTAATTAAAATTGTTTTCAGTAGGGATCAGTTTTGTCACCACTCAGTTCTTGCCCTGATGATTTCGATACATTTTTTATGTTATTGAGCCTCGGAAGAACAAAAATTACTTTGCTAATTATATCACTGCTTTAATTTTTTTTAATTTAATATATGTTGAATTAACTCTGAAGTTTAATTTATTTTATTTTGAAGAGAATATCTAAAAAACTATGTTATTTATTTTTGTTAGTTTTATCTGACAATCATAGCTGGAACTACAGGAACTGAAATACAAGTGCTTTTATTGAAATGAGAAGTCAAAAGTTATCTCAAAGTTTTCATAAATTTAAATTTTAGACACTCCTTTGTAACCAAAAAGTGACAATAATATTCAACCTAGCTCTGTCAGAATAGCAGCCATAAGCTTGCTGTTCCTCTGACTGTGAAAGGACATAAACATCAACCTTTACTAACTGCACTGAAAGGATAACACAGAGTCAAGGATCAACATGTAGGACTGAAGCCAACATTTTATTTATTCCAAACATCAACAATTATTGAACAATTCAATTCTATTTTAAGATCCTCCCATCCTATAGTTTTCACTTTACTGAAAAACAAAATAGCTCGAGTGTTTTTTTAGAACCTGCATGGACCAGTGGTTATGCCAGTTTGGCAGCATTGTTTCATTGTTTAAATAAAAAGCTACACATGGATATTTGTTGTATGTAATGCTACCTTGAACACTTCATGACTTCATCTTCTTACATGATATATGAAGCCACAAGTGCCAATGAAACAACACATTTTTGTGAAATCTACAGTTTATTGTGGACAGATGCATTGAGCTGTTTGCCCGTGTCTCCTCGTCACTGAGTTACAGCTCTCCCTGCTTTTAATGCCCAATAATTCCTGGCCCAGTGTTGCTTTCCATAAAAGTGATTCAAGTGAGTTCTGCTCAACCAGATAGGTTTTACATTTATGGAAGTAAAAAAAAATACTATAGAAAAAGGTTTAAGGACAACTTTCAGAAAGCCTTATTAATCTTGAAGAGCTTTCTTTAGATTTCAGATTACACAATGCAATCTATATGCAAAGCCAAGGTGGAACTATAATCTGGCTTTGTACGAATACATTAAACCTCTTAAAAAGAAATCTTGTGTTTTAATCACAAAATAGTTCTCAAAGGGACATTTTATTAGCCTCTAGCTTTCCTCTAAATTGACAACATATGGAATGTATTAGATGCTTAGATTCCGCAGCTAGAAAAAATCAATAAAAGCATTTGAACTTAAGTTGAGTTAATGGATGGCTGGTGAAGCTGAGGTCAGAGCAGGCACAGCAAAAACACCATTTATCTGAGCTGCAGTGGTTTTCAGTCATCGCAAAGCAAAGGTCAGCTTCATATTGGGAGAAAAGGAAAGGATGCTTTCTTATAGGTATGGATGAAGAATAGACCCTTTTTGAAGATGATAAACTTTTCTTTAAATGTTTTGATTGTTTTGGAGATTCTTTTTTATACGTAAGAAAATCGTGTCGAAACTTGCGTGATCACTAATGTAGACATAGTGTCAAATGTGTGTGTTTTTGTTTTTTTAAGTAATGTTTTTATATTGTGCTTTTGTCTCATAGTGTAACATAATACAACAAATATTTTACAGTATATTTTGTATTTTAGGGACCTTAGGCTGATCACTGTGTCACCAACCACGGCAAAAACAACTTAACCTTGAAATGGACAAGAAGTTCTCTGTAAGCTTTTGTGATAGTTGTATTGCTGGACAGGGGGCTTGAGGAAATAAAGCAAAGATACGTTTTGGCACTCTTTCTAAGGTACATCTGCCAAATATTAGCAGCAGGCTCAACAATGGTAGCAGAGCATGCCAAGTCTGTCCCCTGTGTCACGTCAAAAGCCAGACTCAAAAGTGGAACAGGAAAAAAGTGACACTAAAAAAACAAGAGGAAAGAAAAACCCTGAAAAAGGCTGACTGGTTGTGGATGAACTAAGTCTCGTAAGATTAAGATTTAAATTTAAGGCACACCAAGAGGAAACAAGGGAAATTTGAGAAGCAAGTACGGGGATTGTACCGTCAAATATGCTTTATGATTAGTGTGTGACAGACTTGTAGCTGCTGATTATGAAAAACAGTAATCATTATTATTTAAATCCTAATTGAATACACTGTTATTCTATTGTATTATTTGCTTGTAAATGCAAACCGTGTAAATGCAGACAGTGAGCAGATAAAATACTATAAATAGATGATATATCTCACCAAAGTAGATAGTTGCAAATATACTGAGCAAGTGTAAAGTCTGGCTGTGAGCTAGCTAGTCGAAGATACTATCATTATGAGATGTATTGTAGTGTATGCTGTAATTATTAAAACAACATGATTTTTTTTATAAATTACCTAGACTAGAGGTGGAGTATATAGAAAAAACATGTATTTCTTTGTTATTTTTGCGCATACCAATAAAAATACTGTTATTGTAGGCCTTTAAAGTAAGTTGAAGCCGTGATTTGACGCTTTACCATGTTGTTTAAAATCCACCATCCAAAGTAATCAATAAAATCCATGAATCATCTTTACAGTTAAAAACTCTTTTACTTGAGTAGTTTTCATCAATTGGACATACAAAAATAGGACAAAACAACACTGATCACATAAAAAAGGGAAGAACAAAGGTAAAAAATAAAAAATATAACTGATAACTTATAGAAAAAATAACTAAACTGTGTTCTGGCTCCAACAAATACGTTCATACAGACTATACTGTATTAAGTTCATCTTATGCTTTTCTTGTCAGTGCACTTCCTGTTTAGCTGCAGTTAGCCTGTAAAATTTGGTTGCTGGGCTTATATTTAATTATATAAATCTGAGATTCCCCTGTGAGTCAAGCTAACATGTATGGTGCATTCCAGACAACTGGGATATTTTCCACTTCCAATTGGCTCTGTGCACGGAACTTCAGTTGGTTTGTGTTTGTTCAAAATAGCTAACTTCTGTACATATGACCATTTCTTGTTAGCATTTAGACACAATCATGTCTCTTTTTAAACACTCAAGTGTTTAATGGTGAAACATTAATCTCGTTTGTAAAGTCTTTAAAGGTGCACTGTGCAACTTTTGGCCAAAAATAAAGTTGAATAAATGCATATTTTTGTCATTTAGATGATTTTGTTACACTAAATAATTAATAAAAATCTGCGTTTTTACTTTGAGCGGGCTTGCATGGCCACAAAATAGTCTAATATTTGGCTTTGAGGAGGGCCCGAACAAGTCTGCTTATGCAGAAAAGAGGTTCCTTTAGCTGATTTTTTTCATATTATGCCATAAATCTATTCATCTCCATTCAGAAAGTCCCAAAGCATAGTTTGAACTGTCTAATTCTACTGAATTGTGTCGGTGACTTTTCACCTCCAGAAAGTTACACAATGCACCTTTAACATGTTTTCTGTAACATTCACGTCAACTGTCGGATCTTCCGAGTATTTATTCTTTTTAAACTGATGTAGTGAAAACCTCATAGTAGTGAATTGATTAGGGAGTGGTTGTATGTACAGGATGTACTATTTTGAACGAAAACAAACCAACTGCACACAGCCAATTGTAAAAATGCGCTGGAACGCCACTTGAACTGGTAAATACCACTTGTGAACTGGGGTTCAGACTCTAATGCTCTGCGCTTTTGCGAAGCAAAAAATCGCTTGAATAATTGTTATGAATAATTTCACCATAATCTAGAAGCTCTAGTTGCGTCAATTAAAATTTCTATTTGATTGCAATTAATTTTGCAGTCATACTTAAGACATACTTAAGATACTTATTAAACCCTCTTTAAGACTCTACCAGGTCAGTCAAGACCCACTTGAATATTTCCAATATACAATAGTTATGCCCACCCTTTTAATAAAAATAAACAAGTTCCTGGACATGTTGTAACCTTCTTTCCAGTCAAATCAGTCTGTTCTGGAATGAGTCAGGATCATCCAAATCAACTAAAAAAAATGCTTCAGCCTTTAGAAGTGAATTGTCAAAAAGTGTCAATCTGGGCCTAACTGCCCTACTTCTTACATTTACCAAAAACAGTTCAGACCAAAATTTTGACCTTGTCCTGCAGAAGCCAAAACAGAAACAGATTCAGTCTGAATCGGAGAACATATTAGTCTGGTGTTTTGGGGCTTAAAGATGCACATATAGTCTTAGGAAACACAAACTCAAAGCAGAATGGTATGTGGGTAAAAGCAGGATTTCAGCATATGTGTTTGTGTTGGGAAAGTCAATGGCGGGTGAAAGGAAATAGTGACAAAAGCTGGCTGTGTGGGAGAGAGACACAAAATGCAAGAGGAACGACTATGTAGCATCTGCCAGGTCTGTGTGAATTAGGTGTTTGTTGCCTGGGTGAACGTTTACTCTTGTGGTCAAATGGTGAGTTCCAAAACCAGAAAGAATGTGTCATCGTTTCAGTTAATGAGCTGGCTAGTCGAAGCTCAAATCCAAAAGTAAGAGAAAACTGTGCTCTTCGCATTTAAATCATCTCAAAACAATAGAAATGTATTTTTGCTTCAGACTGGGAACACGCCTCCACACTGTCTCTCACAATATACAACCCCGGGATTTTGTACAGTCCATTGTAGATTCAAAGTGTTACATAATAACGATTTATATGTATGTGTACTGTATATATATGGTGTGTGTTTGCAGTTGTAAAATATCAAATATCTGCCTTAGAGCTAAGATTAAAATTTGTATTATTGATTCAGCACAGGTGCCTCTTCAGCGACCTCTGGACAAGCACCAAAATATAGCTTGACCAGAAATCTTTCTTCATTTCAGACATTTTTCTCCAACATAAACAAAAACTATTAACAAAGTATAATATCTATTGTGGTATTTGTACTTTTTGATTAATTCAATAGAAATATTATCAGTCTACTGCAGTACACATGTCATCTGCTGAAAGAAAGTCTGTCTAGTTGGCTGGGGAAACTTCTTTGATAAAAACAACTAAACGTGACGAGAGCTAGCTGGTTGGATCAGGTCTAAACCGGTGTGACAGATATCTGACTATTGGAGCTTGAGCTCTGCGTTTTTTCACTGACCTGAGCGTAACATGTATGAGTCGTAAAGGCAAATTTCATTCAGAAATGTTGATTTAACAGCATAACTTTTGTTTTCGCACATATTCGTGATAGTTAGCTGACAACAACGCTGATTATTGTTGTTTGTGTCGATTAGCCTTCTGCTATCCGGCTGTGCGCATCCCTTGTGTTAATAAACAAATAATCCCTCTATTTAAACACTGGATAAATTCTATGTTTGCAGCTTAAAGACTCATGCTTCTCCATTTTCTGGTTTTATGTCAGTTTGTTCTCTTAGTATACGATAAGCTTTCAGATGGAAATAATAAAAATATCTGATCAGCTCCTCCTCCTTTTATTATTATTAAATTACTCCACACATTTAATAACATTAACATCTCACTATACAGTGGCACACCCACCCCCCACCCACACACACACACACACCTTCATGTGGTTAACACATTGACTTACATTCATTTCACGGACCCTTACCATGAAATGAATGTAAGTCAACAAGACTTAACCTAACCCTCTATCTAATCCTAAACTTAACCTTATTTGAACTTAAAACCATGAAGGATTTACATCATGGGGACCTGCTTTTTGTTCTNTTTTGGTAGGGAACACATTGCGAAACCATAGTAAAAACTGCAAGGAACGATTACTCTCGTGGTGTCAGGATAACTTTTAATGAAATTTCAGCATTTAGCTTTTTAAAATGTCCACTGGTTTAACATTAGGCCAACTGAAAATGATATTTGTGTGATGTCCATTAACATTTAAAACAACATAAGAGATATACATTTTGTATACATACCATTAGTATGTGTCTACATTATACTTAAAACTAATCAACTTCAGTGGTAGTGCCCCCCTGCAGATCACTTGTGTAAGTAAACTGGTCTACTGAATCGAAACATAACTTTATTTTCTAATTTTTGCGTAATTATAGGATTGAATTAAGGCAGCAAATACAGATATAGATACACATTTTACACTGATAAATAAAACAATCAAAGAGCCAGAGTTTCTCAGGAGGAGAGTTGGGTTTACATGGGGCAAGATGTGACAATTCTGTTGCCGTATTTGCTGCATACTGTATGCTTCAGATGCCCCAAAATACATATGTAATCATCAAGATGGAGATAAAATAAGAGATACAAATGTAGAAATGCTTGCAATGAAACTGTGAAAAAAACAGATTTGCTGTGTACTGCAGTTAATTGTAAGTAATGAAAAGACCAGGAGACAGATGGGAGTTTCTATGACGACAGCCTAACAGAAGCAATGTTTTCTGCTTTTAGTTTGAAGTGAGAAAGGCTCTTATAATTCCAGATAAATGACACATTATCTACTCTGCTGCCCTGCTCTTGTCTGGGATTGGATGCTCTCTTGGTTTCATTTCCTGTGTAGCCCCTGTACTGTGCCAGGTGAGGTCAATGTGCTCCTGGAGCAAAGTAAAGTTTGTTAAAAATGAGTTTGTACCTGAACACATAGACAGGGAAAGGGCACACGCTTTGAGTAGATTTGAGTATTTGAACACACAGTGAAAAATACATGTTTTTAATTGTCTTAACTAATTATCATTTCTTCAAAAAAGTATTTCAAAAAACGCTTTCGGTAAAGATTTTTGGAGCATATATCAAGGAGACTTCAAATCTCTGCCATTTCACACAGAAAACTGAAAATTCTTTTTCCAAAGCCTGACTTCTGCTCCAAACCACAGGTTTTCACCGACAGAGGTTTAGCTGTCGAGCTCCGATTCAAAAAGTACATCTACATAATTGACAGTTTGATATGGCTTGATTTTGAGTTTTCGAATAATTTCCCAGCCTCACTGCACAGCCAGTCAGCTGGTTGAAGTGGCCAGATAGTGACTAGGGTTGGGCCACATTGAAACAAATTAACATCTTGAATTTTATTTATTTATTTTTTTTGTATCTTGATAGCGATATCCGACAATATTCTGTCAGTCTGCCAAATAATCACACCGGGAAAAATCCATCTTAAATAAGTTAAACCCTGCTTGAAATAAGTACTGGTAAGTATGATATCTTTTGTAGATTTTCACTGCCTTAAAGTGCCCATGACAGGTTGAACGACTATTTCGCAAAGACATAGTTAATATTAATATATTTACGGTTTTACTAAACATTTTTCAAATTTCATTCCAGTTTGGCCATTTTTAGCATTAAAAATGTACTTCCTGTTTATCAATGATGACATCACGCTAGGTAGTTGCCTAGCGACCATTTAATAAATTGGGCCCAAACACTTCAAATGATTTTTTTTTTAACTTGAGCCATAAAAATATACTAGAACTCACTTTTTATGTTAAATGTGTGTTTACAGAGCCATAAAAGTCTGTTTCTCTTGAGAACTTGTTCTTGATTAACGTAAAACTATAATTTACAATTACAACAGGTATTAATCTACCAAACTAAATACTAATTTGAAAAACGTTCAAACCTGTCATACGTACTTTAAAACGAGACTAAAAATTGTGAATTTTAAAAACTCTGCAAAATGCAAACTAAATATACTGTTCTGTTGGCAAATCTTATTGTACGACAGTAAAACTAACTCCATTATTTAGATAAATGTTACTTAATTTAGGCACTCTTTAACTTTAAAATGAGCAGTTTGAGGTGCAGCAATCTATTTGAACCTATTGTAAGTGAATTCTGCCATACATATAAACTTGCCTTGTCTATTGGAAACACCACAGCATCACTTACTTAATTTTTTTGTTAATTTTGTTAATTTATTTGTAGCATTAATTTTTACTGCACAATATACTTGAAATTACATTTTCGCCTTAAAACGAACATTCACGATATCTGAAATTTGATATTCGGTATTCACAGCTCTAATAGTGACGTAAAGCTCTTTCTTGCAAGTTTGAAAAGATGTTTAAATAGATGAAGGTTGTAAAGATCTATATATTTGATTGGGACGGAGCATGTTAAAAGATGAATGTAAACACACCATATTTCAACCTAATGTTAAAAATCTTCTGCTAAGTTTTGCCTTTACCAGAAACTTTCCTGGACATAGGAAGCTACTAATAATGAGAAAAGATTCAATGTTGAAAATTAATCCTAAGTAACAGCGTAATCTGTTCCAAGTGCTTAGTCTACTGATAATTCACAAGTGTTAGTTTGCAAGCGCCAGCATGCTTTTTATTTAACTCAAATCCTTGATCAAATTCTTTTGCTTTCAATTCTTCAAATCTAGCTGCAGGTATAAAACACACTTTAAAGCTAAAAGTTGAGATGGAAATTGTCTTAAGCGCAAACACTTGGGCTTTCAAAAACTATTTGTACACTTATTAGCCACATGTGTTTGATTTGACTCTGCTGGTGAGTCTTTCAGCCAGTGTCAAGCAGTGAGTGAGCGCTAATTGAAGAAAGATCACACGAGGTTTTGGCTCCTGTAACAACGACAGCCCAGGAAGGAGAATTGTGCTTTGAACAGATCTGAAAGCTGATTAAAAAGCAAACAAAGTGAAGGTGAGGCATATAGGACCTTTGATTTAGATCAAGCACAAAACTGAATGAAACTGGTAGAAAGGATGGTCTGGGATGCATATATAATTTATGTTGAGAGGAAGGTGCGGTCTGTGTTGTGTGAAATTGAAGTATAGCGCCTGTCAAGTGCCAGACGGGCGTGCGAACACACAAAAACAATGTGTGAGCAAAGAGACAAAATGGGATAGGGTATCTGGCGACCGAAATTGCATTTTTTTGTCACAGTGGTTTAATAACAACAAGAGAGGCTCCAACAGGAGAGGTGTGTGATGTTGAATGAGCAATACAAGCCTCTGTCTTTCTATCATCACCACCATCATCTAATATATGTTTGATTTGGCAATGATGAAAGAAAGGTAGCGCTGATGAGGGCACTGGATAAAAGTGAGAGGATGAAATATGAAAGACAAAATTCCTTCTATGGCTTAAAGCAAAGGCATCAAAGTCATTTTGACCAAGGGCACACTGACCTCCAAGGACCAGTTATGACTGTAATAAATCTATTATTCCTAAATCTATTACTCCTCTATTACTGTTTGATTTTACATATTATTGAAGCTACAATAAATTCTAAAAAAAAAAAAAAAAAAAAAAAGGAAGGAAGGAAGAAAAAGGAAAAAGAAAGTCTAAAAAAAAATTCTCTTGAATTTCAGACCAATTATTTCTATTAAAGGTGGGATAGCTGATTTTTTTTATAGCAAAAAGTGTTTTAAATCTGACAACTTCCTCTTCTAAATCCTTCAACACATGGTTCATATTGACATGTATTCATTTTTGTTACAATTATGTATTAAAAAACACTTCTTACAAACAAAAAAGTAAAACTGAGGAGGGCTACCAAGCTCAGCCAATCAGAGAGCTGCATTTAGCTCTTGTCAAATTCTTTATTATTCGGTTCAGACAGTACTCAGTGGTCTAATGTTTCACAAAGTGCTGCATTTATCATATACTTTTTAGAGGGAAACACAATTGTTACTAATTTACAACTAAAAAAGTTAGTTACTCCAACTTCAAATTAAGAAACCCACAATGCTCCTATAGTGGCAATATAAGTTTAAAATAAGATTTTAAGGCTGCATAAAATGATGTGATGGGGTGCATCCAGCCCCCGGGCCTTGGGTTTGACACATGTGGCTTTAAGGGCTATACCCAACTTAAAATAACTTAAAAATGAATTCCCCCAGCACAGATATCTGTGAAGGTCTAATAAAGTCCTGTATGTTCACCTAAGTCCGTTAAATTTGTTGTGACTGATGTAGAAAGTTAAATTAATTACTGTATTCTGTTTATTAACATTTGTAAGAAAGTAAAACTCAAGTGTAGGATGTTTTAAGTTATATGCAGTGGTTTAGTGGACAGTCGATTGAAGAATTATCATTATAATGAATTGGTGGCAAAATCTGAATATCAGCTTTATTAAAAAAACATATATCTAAACATTGCAAAAAGAACTTTCAAGTCTTTGTTGGGAAATAAATCAAGTTTAACTAGTATAAGTTCAAGTTTAAATTCATTATTTTTTATTGTCAGTGATCAGCTTTGGGGATTACAGTCAATTAATAAAAGTCTATATGGCTTATAAATGTTTGACAAATACTATTCAATTTCCATCAATCAATATGAAAAAATAATTAAAATAGCTCAGTTGTTAAGTAATTTCAGACTGGTATGATAAGTAACCTAAACTTTTATATGTGATTATTGTTATGGGGACACTCAAAAGAAAATAATGAGCTATTAATTTCTGTCATTATGATTCTTATTCAAGAGGAACATGAGGGTAAAGACATGGTGCGATAATGAGAAGGGAGGAAACAGTGTGCAAAGACTGGCACTGTTCAGCCTAGTTAACAGCAGGGACACCTTAAAACAGCACCAGATAAAACACCAGACAAATCATTATAGCTATTAAAGGCTGTGATTGCACATCGGGAGGCCAGTCTAGGCTGTATAAATAGACAAAATCTGTTTGTATTGTATCAGGCCCCAGGCGAATACAGTATATTTAGCTCTAAAAAAATTGCAATGCAGACAGATGAAGTTTTAGCCTGATTTAAGCTTGATTCACTTCACTACAAATATTTATTATGGCACTGCTCGTGTCTGTGGGGTCAGTGCAATTTAAAATACATATATTTTATTTATTCTGCTTGTTTGCGGCTTCAAAGACTCAAATTGTTCAGGTTCCAAGAGCGATCAGACGTGTCAAGCAAACACCTGTTTCCTATTGACCGCTACATAATTGCAACTTTAGGAGCTTTTAGATCCACATTTTACACAAGAGTTTATAAATTTACTTGTACACAAATTAAATAAGTGATCGAGCTAAGAAGCAAGTCATTTTGAACAGCAATGATGATGAGCAATGAAAATTATGTAAATTTTGTGTTTTTGTTCTCCTGTGAAAAAATAGAGAAAACAGAGCTAAAACAGATTTTAAAAAGTGCTTGAATTATTTGTTTTGTTTTCAGTATAATTTGACTTTCTTATAAGATTAGCCAATAAAACTAGCAACTTTAATTCTTATTTGACATAAAGTGAAAATGATTTACGTTTTTTTATTATTATTATTTTAAGTAAAACTACATATTTTCTGCTTAGTCAAGCACTTATTTTATGGTATTTTATGTCGTTTAAGCTTTTATGAACTTTACACTACCCTATTGAGATACTAAGTTTTTTACAATATGCATTAGCTCAAATGTTTGCAAAAGTCTTGTATTTAAGTGCCTTTTACGTTCTAAACAACTAATCAGTTTATCAAAAGTCTAATCGCCTAACTAATTGAGCAAAATATTTATTAGTTACAGTTATAAACTAAATATTTGCACATACTCTGTTTAGCTATTTTATCCATTAATTTATACTCTTAGTAATATTGGATTCAGTTCTTCATCTGAAACGCTGCCATAATAAAGTTCTAGATTTCAAATGTTATCTCCTTCTGTAGCACTGCACAGAACCTCACTGTTTCACCCAATAGTCCCATCTTAGGTCCAGTTTTCTGCACAGCACTGGATAGTTTCGGGTAAGGTGGCCCTGCTGTGTCTTTACAGAAGGACAGATCAGGTCAATCTTTAGCCCCCCTCACATCCAGAATGTTAAGTGGTTTGGGAGGCTCATGCTGTTTAAGAGTCCTCCAGGCTGAAAGAGAAAAAGAGTTCTCGGCTATTGTATCTAAAATGTCTGGAGCAGTTTGGATATAATTGCTGGCTGTGAAACTGTGATGACATCAAACTTCCTCACAGCACGACATGACAATAGGTAAATGCGTGCAGAAAATAGACAGAGGAAGGTGGAGACCGTGTGGGCAGTGACTGGCAGTTGAAAGTGCTGAAATTGAAGTGTGTTTTTTGAACAGAAATGACAAACATGGCTGGGACAAGACAAAAAGATGATAAATTTACACTCGAGTTAAGTTATGCTGTTCTGCAGAATGTGTTTGTGTTGTTTGTATCCATGCATTATAGATTAAGTGCTAAGTGTTTTCATGCATAGCAATGATGAGTTTCCCACAAAACACAAGAATGTAATGTTGAACAAAAGAGTGTGGGCAGCTGGGCAGGCTGAAGAAAAAAACATAGAGCAGAGATCCCAATATTTGTCCTTAAATTAATGTAGAATTAAACTGAGGACATGCTTGTGCACAGGGAGTTTTTTTTTATGAAATCAGAAGGGCACAGGCTAGTTTTAATTGTATCCCTTGGCTGTTGTGACAAATGGATGTGATGCAGATGCACAGTTATTATGCAGAGAAAATGAATGTTTTTATCGAATGTAAAATGGCTGTGAAAGTCTGCCAGGTAAAGTTTACGCTCTTTCTCCTGCAGTCGCCCTGACATCAAAATGCCTTCTAACCTTTGTTCTACCAGACTATCTCTGTACTAGAGTTACAGCATAACTACACAATCAAACGCATTGTAATCGATGTTTTACTGAAAAGACAAAGAGCAGTCCTTCATAGTGCTTTCTTTTTCTCCATGGATTACGTAAACAGTCATGCATCATGGGAAAAGTGTCTTTCCATAAACACAATGAATCCAACTTCCTTAAAGTGAATTCAGACGTATATCTTTAATCTTGTCAGACCATTGTGTTTTGACAGAACTTGTTTTCTAGTGTTTCTGTTTATGTAATCCCCTGTATAGTTCTGCATCTTAACAATTACAATTTAGGGCTGCTCGATTATGATGAAAATAATAATCACAATTATTTAAGGGATAATTGAACAATAATTTGCTTAGAGCTACAGCGTTAGTAAATGTAGAGTGAAAAGATGAAACATATAACAGGTCTCACTGAAAAAAAAAACAGCCGTACATGTAAAGAAACCACCTATATTTTTTGCAAATCAAGGAAATAAATGAGCGCTGATGAACAGACGATCAATAATCACGATTCCTTGATTTCACAATTTTTGTTAACGATTACATCAACAATCCTAAATGAAATTGAAATTTGATTAATTGCACAGCACTATTACAATGTTTTATGCATTTTACTTTTTTTCCCTATATTTTTGTTGTCAGGGTTCTCTCAATGGGACTTTCTGACAAACTATCACCTATCAGGTTAAAAATTTAATTAATTGTCTTTTTCCTTTATCTGTATTTGCTCAATGCTGTAATAATGAGCTGTTTTTTCAGCCCATGTCTGTACACGACTAATTTCACATCTTCACAAAACCTTTGCTTTTGTCCTTGGGTTGTTCTTGACATCTGGGACCAAAGTACGTTCATCTCCGGGACTTAGAACCCGTCTCCTTCCTGAGCGATTCGATGGCTGGACGTTGTACAGTAATGATGTTTATAATTATTCGAACAAATGCACCTTCAGGCATCTGAAAATTGTACCCAAGGATGAACCAGACTTGTTCAAAACTTGTGTGTGTATGTAAAGTTTAGAAGTTATCCAAAATGAATGTCCATGCTGCGTTTTTAATATGTCATTTTTCATTAATGTTGATGTAAGTGAACAGAGATTTTTGTTGGGAAGCAGATGTGAAGTGAGATGAAGTGTCCAGACCAGGAGCAAAGCAAAACCCGACCCTGTCCTAGTTCTCCAGTGTTGATTAGCTGGGTCAAGGTTGGTAGCTTTGTGCTGTGTGTTGCCGTAACAACTGAGCATTCTTCTTTGGCTGTCATGGTAATGGCTCAGAAATAGGCCAAGAATAGAGAAAACATCAACTGCTTCTATGCATAATGTATTTAAATGTGAGCCTGTAATCTGTAGAGTCATATAGTTCAGTTCAGTATTAGATCCAGCGGCTTCACACTGACAGAGGGTAAAAAGTGTCAGTCATTATTTTGCTCAGCCTTCACTCCTCAGCACTGGATTTGTTAGTTCGTCAGTCCATCCATCTATTCAAGCTTGTCTATACGATATCCAGAAAAAAAAAAAAAAACAGTGTTAACAGCTAAATTCAGAGAAAGGGACTCATTGCAAAACAATACTGTATTGGTATGATGAGTTTTTGCAGAATTAACACAATTTTTTTATGGTTTTAGTTTCCCAGGGTAACAGAATAAATAAAAAATAGACTTCATGAGCTACTGTAAATGATCTGAAATATAAGCTGGAAGCACCACAGAGACGGTTTTGCCACTAAAGGAAGTGGGTGAGACCAAGAGAACCAACTGGGCTCATGTTCCTCTGTTGTGGCTTAAAATCATTTACTGGCTTTTTTTTTTTAAGTGTATTAGCAAATAAATAAAATAGAGGAGTTTATGCCAAATTCGCGACGCTGTGTACTGAATGAATGGAATCATAAACTTCTCACAAGATCCGAAAAGCAGCACTCTGTTTAGTTGTGCTTGGGTGGTCCATTCTGGTTTCACTTTACAATGTCAATAAAGATGTTGATGCATGCAGTAATTAACCATGTGCCATAGGATTTGTGAGAGCTAAGAACTAGTTGCACAGATTTAAAAACCCACTTTTGGTTTTGCAGTGTTAAAATCAGGTACCTCCGCTTCAGATCAGAATAAATATATCTTCTGTTATGCTTTTAGTGAATATTTTGATCCATCTTTGTTAAAGAGCACATACTATGACAAAGTTACTTTTTTGAGTACTATTTTTGAGTAATCCTATTCTAAAATTGCTTCCTTACCAAAAACACAGTTGAAGTTTTATCTGTGAGATATCTTTCATTTCCTTCAAAAACACTGTTCTGAATGTTTCTTCTCTGTGATGTCATAGGTAGATCTCTGAGATACTTTGCACTGTTTTTAAGTCCATAAATAATCCAGACTTGCTTTGAGCATTTCTGCAGCATTAGTTTATCAGGTAAGATCAGTCCGATTGTTTAAACTGTGTCATTTCTTTTACATTCAGTAAATAGAGCTCTAACTCAATTCTTGACACATGACTGGCATGTGTTCTTTATTATTGTTTCTGGTGCATGGGATTCCAAAGTGGAGGTGCTCAGAGGCATGTTTGAAGGATGAGAACAACAGAAAATGCATCATATTTGTTCTTTAATATAAACCTATTTAAGAAGTGACTGATGTGTTCTTTCTGTCTGCAGGTGTTGGCGGCAGTAAACCAGACGTCCAGTGGCACATGATGGAAACGGGCTCTTAAGCAGCACACACCAAAACCCTGGTGTGGTGCCGTAATAACACTACAGTGAGGAGTGTGCCTTCAGACTCTGGATTCAGGCACTACAACACAGCAGTCAAACACCAAGTGATCAGACGGAAAGTGAACGCTGCCAGCGCCTATCTCTCCGATTACAGATGAAACCAGACATCTCCACATCGCTGAGCTGTGTGCAAGTTGAGCCCGCAGTGGAAGGGGTGTGTTGAAAATGCACACCTGCACAGCTGCAGCACGCAATTAAATTAGTAGCACTGGCAGACGTGTACAACCGTGGCTTAACACGTACACACATTAAATGAACAGGACAAAGGGTGCAGGACAGATGCTGCAACTGTCCCACTTCCTCTAGTCATCCCAGAGCCAGCTGGAATGAGGAAGGGATTTAGGCCTGATTGATTTTGTCTTTTTTTGTTTTTGTGGCCTCTGTGAACTCTTGTCGTCTTTTCCTAACACATCTTCTTGGCTCTTTTTTATTGCTAAAAGTGCGTCTTCAGAAAAGCCAATCCACTCTGGTTGCTTTGATTACTTCTCAAAAGCTGAAAGCTATTTGAATTATTTTCTATCACTCTGTGGACGCAGGAGAAAAGGCTCTCACTGGGACATTTTTTGTCTTATCTAGAGTGTTTGAAATGCAGTGCTGCTTTTATTAGGATTCACTTCTTAGACACAAAGAGCTGAAGAAAAGTTTGCATCTGGCAAAAGTTTAATGAAACAGCAAGAGCGACGTTCTTTGCTGCTATTCACCGGGAGCCTTAGTGAAGAAAACAGGAAAAGACAATAGATTGAATAGCACTGTGGAAGAAAAGTAAAACCTTGAGACGGAAGGGACTATATAAAATGAGATGGTGTTACGAGGCAAAGAAAACTGAAAGAAGTGAGATCAAAAGAAAACAAGAGGAGAAAAAACACAGCTTGAGAAGATTTTTTCCTTGTAACTTTGTTGTAGTCATGATGGAACAGCCTTCAAGCCAGACGTCCTCCTGTCTCCTCCTCTGCGCCCTCCCCTCAGCCCTCCCTCCCTCCTCAGCTCTGCTCTAGTCTGCCCGCTCTCCACATCGCTCCAGTGCTTCGACAGCCACTGAGCGCTGCACAGCCCCGTTCCTGGAGCTTAAACACATGGCTGCCAAACTTAAGAGGACTGGCATCTATCAACACAGCGCACTGGATTTGAAAGAGAATGAACATCGGAGCTAGTGGTAAGAGAGGGAAAAGAAAGAGAAGGGGTGCAGTGGAGGCCAGCGAGAGGGGACTGACAGAAGAAGAAGCATAACACAAGGAGAGTTTAGGAGTGAAGAAAATTTGGAGTCAAGCTTATCTGCAGGACAGTTCAAGTGGAGCAGGCATTGTGGGTGATCCTGTGGTGCGCAGTGTGAGCCAGGGGGTGGTCCCAGTCACATTGACCAGGTCTTGGTGGTGGCTCAGCGGAGGCCGTGGACTCGGGACAGTGGCAGGCCCAGGGGTGGGGGCATGGCCGTGGGGGGGCGTTTCCTGTCCTCCACCCTGCAGCGGGACCGGCGCTGGGGCTGGGGGACGTGGGGCGGGGGTTTGTCCAGAGGAGCCCCCGGCAGACTGTCCGAGCTAAGACCCTGGCTCAACTCAGGAGGGGGGCGGGGAGGGAAGGTAGCAGCGAACTGGATAAGGGGGGCAGGATGAGGTGCTCCCGTAGACTGTGGATGCTCTTGGGGACACTGGTGCTGGTCTTTCTCACCTCACTCTTTTTCTCCATGTCTCTGCGTGGGGGAGTGGGCTTCAACTACCTGGAACCTCCCAGCTGGGAGGAGTCCAGGCGAGTGAAGCTGGTGCCAAACTATGTGGGTGCCCACCGTCTGCCTCCCCCAGATTTGCCTCAGCAGAAGACCTGTGCCTGCTCCCGTTGCGTCGGGGACCCTGGGGTGTCTGAGTGGTTTGATGAGAACTACGATCCGGACATCTCTCCTGTGTGGACGCGTGACAACATCGAGCTGCCCTCGGATGTGTACTACTGGTGGGTGGTAAGTAACACAATATTGAACTGTTAGATTTTGTGCACTGCCATGTGTGACAAAATAGTTTATATATTTAGCAGATTCACTTATGTATTCAAAATAAGTGTCTCGCTCTCAGCAGACTTATATATGAGCTACTTATCGCTTTCTTTATTTTGCAGTCTATAGAAATGGGCTGTTAATTGCGTTTAGTGTTTTAGTGTCCTTCTGTTATTAGCCTATCTTTCAATGCAGCCAGCGTTTAATGAGCCAGTTGCACAGTTAAACCTCAGAAGAATTACTGTAGAGCTGTACAAAACCAAAAGACAATCTAATTTGCTAATAGAAAAATTAGGCTCCACTTGAGTTTGGGTCTGTGTCTTAGATAAGTTAAGATAAGTTAAAGATTGATATGAATAATATATTAATAATACCGCCTAACATTGTGATCTAGGCTTCTTTATTGCCTTATGACATTTTTATGATTGGCGTGTAATATATTTTTGGGAGAATGTCACCAAGTAATGCATTGCAATTACAAATCTTTCTTCATCCTCTTTATCCTCAGCCGCGAGCCAACCAATCCCCTCATACAAGCACTACATGCCCCATATATCTCTGCCAGTTGGGAGACTTACAGCTCTGACAACTGTACATGCTGACTTATGCCTGAAGTACCCAAATGAATGCGTCTTAAAAGTGTACTAGGGCTGTGTTTTTTGTCTTTCTGTAGTTTTAAAGTAAAGCAACTTCGTGAAGCAGATTTTCCACTAACTTGTCCAAAGCTGTGTTTTTGGGATGCAGGTCTCTAGTCTTGTTTCATTATGTCACAACTACCACCTCATTCTCTGAAGTGAACAAAAAGTGCAAACCCAAGTCTAACAGCTGCCAAGTCATTAGGTCACACACATTGCAACAGTGAGGTGATGAACCTGGGGGGAGAGGAAAGAGGTAGGGGGGGTCTGGGACTAGGGACAAAAGGTCAAAAGAGAAGCTAAATCGTCATGGATAAACGAGGAAGGAATGAGTGTGCCGTGTGAACTAACTAAAATATGAACTTAAAGTGATAACAACTTTTTAAAGCTGCATAAAAGGTATTTATATAGCATCACCTACTACTCTGAGTCAGTTATTTTGTGCAACTTTTGTGCAAACTGAATTAGCACTTTTTACCGACTGTGTCTTGTTGCAAAGGCTAATGTTAGTTCGGGACTCTATGTGACATCATGCCCACCCAAAACTACTCTGAGGCCCTTTTACCTTTTCCAAATGTTTTCCCATAAGTTTTTTATGTTTTGAAATGTGTTTGTGGGTCTTACGGATCATTGTCAAGACCCACAGTGCATGCTAATAAAGAGTCCATGATACTTTAGATATTTGTATTTTTAATTAAAATTGTTTTCAGTAGGGATCAGTTTTGTCACCACTCAGTTCTTGTCCTGATGATTTCGATACATTTTTATGTTATTGAGCCTCGGAAGAACAAAAATTACTTTGCTAATTATATCACTGCTTTAATTTTTTTTAATTTAATATATGTTGAATTAACTCTGAAGTTTAATTTATTTTATTTTGAAGAGAATATCTAAAAAACTATGTTATTTATTTTTGTTAGTTTTATCTGACAATCATAGCTGGAACTACAGGAACTGAAATACAAGTGCTTTTATTGAAATGAGAAGTCAAAAGTTATCTCAAAGTTTTCATAAATTTAAATTTTAGACACTCCTTTGTAACCAAAAAGTGACAATAATATTCAACCTAGCTCTGTCAGAATAGCAGCCATAAGCTTGCTGTTCCTCTGACTGTGAAAGGACATAAACATCAACCCTTTACTAACTGCACTGAAAGGATAACACAGAGTCAAGGATCAACATGTAGGACTGAAGCCAACATTTTATTTATTCCAAACATCAACAATTATTGAACAATTCAATTCTATTTTAAGATCCTCCCATCCTATAGTTTTCACTTTACTGAAAAACAAAATAGCTCGAGTGTTTTTTTAGAACCTGCATGGACCAGTGGTTATGCCAGTTTGGCAGCATTGTTTCATTGTTTAAATAAAAAGCTACACATGGATATTTGTTGTATGTAATGCTACCTTGAACACTTCATGACTTCATCTTCTTACATGATATATGAAGCCACAAGTGCCAATGAAACAACACATTTTTGTGAAATCTACAGTTTATTGTGGACAGATGCATTGAGCTGTTTGCCCGTGTCTCCTCATCACTGAGTTACAGCTCTCCCTGCTTTTAATGCCCAATAATTCCTGGCCCAGTGTTGCTTTCCATAAAAGTGATTCAAGTGAGTTCTGCTCAACCAGATAGGTTTTACATTTATGGAAGTAAAAAAAAATACTATAGAAAAAGGTTTAAGGGACAACTTTCAGAAAGCCTTATTAATCTTGAAGAGCTTTCTTTAGATTTCAGATTACACAATGCAATCTATATGTAAAGCCAAGGTGGAACTATAATCTGGCTTTGTACGAATACATTAAACCTCTTAAAAAGAAATCTTGTGTTTTAATCACAAAATAGTTCTCAAAGGGACATTTTATTAGCCTCTAGCTTTCCTCTAAATTGACAACATATGGAATGTATTAGATGCTTAGATTCCGCAGCTAGAAAAAATCAATAAAAGCATTTGAACTTAAGTTGAGTTAATGGATGGCTGGTGAAGCTGAGGTCAGAGCAGGCACAGCAAAAACACCATTTATCTGAGCTGCAGTGGTTTTCAGTCATCGCAAAGCAAAGGTCAGCTTCATATTGGGAGAAAAGGAAAGGATGCTTTCTTATAGGTATGGATGAAGAATAGACCCTTTTTGAAGATGATAAACTTTTCTTTAAATGTTTTGATTGTTTTGGAGATTCTTTTTTATACGTAAGAAAATCGTGTCGAAACTTGCGTGATCACTAATGTAGACATCGTGTCAAATGTGTGTGTTTTTGTTTTTTTAAGTAATGTTTTTATATTGTGCTTTTGTCTCATAGTGTAACATAATACAACAAATATTTTACAGTATATTTTGTATTTTAGGGACCTTAGGCTGATCACTGTGTCACCAACCACGGCAAAAACAACTTAACCTTGAAATGGACAAGAAGTTCTCTGTAAGCTTTTGTGATAGTTGTATTGCTGGACGGGGGGCTTGAGGAAATAAAGCAAAGATACGTTTTGGCACTCTTTCTAAGGTACATCTGCCAAATATTAGCAGCAGGCTCAACAATGGTAGCAGAGCATGCCAAGTCTGTCCCCTGCGTCACGTCAAAAGCCAGACTCAAAAGTGGAACAGGAAAAAAGTGACACTAAAAAAGCAAGAGGAAAGAAAAGCCTGAAAAAGGCTGACTGGTTGTGGATGAACTAAGTCTTGTAAGATTAAGATTTAAATTTAAGGCACACCAAGAGGAAACAAGGGAAATTTGAGAAGCAAGTACGGGGATTGTACCGTCAAATATGCTTTATGATTAGTGTGTGACAGACTTGTAGCTGCTTGATTATGAAAAACAGTAATCATTATTATTTAAATCCTAATTGAATACACTGTTATTCTAATGTATTATTTGCTTGTAAATGCAAACCGTGTAAATGCAGACAGTGAGCAGATAAAATACTATAAATAGATGATATATCTCACCAAAGTAGATAGTTGCAAATATACTGAGCAAGTGTAAAGTCTGGCTGTGAGCTAGCTAGTCGAAGATACTATCATTATGAGATGTATTGTAGTGTATGCTGCAGTTATTAAAACAACATGATTTTTTTTATAAATTACCTAGACTAGAGGTGGAGTATATAGAAAAAACATGTATTTCTTTGTTATTTTTGCGCATACCAATAAAAATACTGTTATTGTAGGCCTTTAAAGTAAGTTGAAGCCGTGATTTGACGCTTTACCATGTTTAAAATCCACCATCCAAAGTAATCAATAAAATCCATGAATCATCTTTACAGTTAAAAACTCTTTTACTTGAGTAGTTTTCATCAATTGGACATACAAAAATAAGACAAAACACCACTGATCACATAAAAAAGGGAAGAACAAAGGTAAAAAATAAAAAAATATAACTGATAACTTATAGAAAAAATAACTAAACTGTGTTCTGGCTCCAACAAATACGTTCATACAGACTATACTGTATTAAGTTCATCTTATGCTTTTCTTGTCAGTGCACTTCCTGTTTAGCTGCAGTTAGCCTGTAAAATTTGGTTGCTGGGCTTATATTTAATTATATAAATCTGAGATTTCCCTGTGAGTCAAGCTAACATGTTATGGTGCATTCCAGACAACTGGGATATTTTCCACTTCCAATTGGCTCTGTGCACGGAACTTCAGTTGGTTTGTGTTTGTTCAAAATAGCTAACTTCTGTACGTACTTGTATGACCATTTCTTGTTAGCATTTAGACACAATCATGTCTCTTTTTAAACACTCAAGTGTTTAATGGTGAAACATTAATCTCGTTTGTAAAGTCTTTAACATGTTTTCTGTAACATTCACGTCAACTGTCGGATCTTCCGAGTATTTATTCTTTTTAAACTGATGTAGTGAAAACCTCATAGTAGTGAATTGATTAGGAAGTGGTTGTATGTACAGGATGTACTATTTTGAACGAAAACAAACCAACTGCACACAGCCAATTGTAAAAATGCGCTGGAACGCCACTTGAACTGGTAAATACTACTTGTGAACTGGGGTTCAGACTCTAATGCTCTGCGCTTTCGCGAAGCAAAAAAATTGCTTGAATAATTGTTATGAATAATTTCACCATAATCTAGAAGCTCTAGTTGCGTCAATTAAAATTTCTATTTGATTGCAATTAATTTTGCAGTCATACTTAAGACATACTTAAGATACTTATTAAACCCTCTTTAAGACTCTACCAGGTCAGAAAAAGACCCACTTGAATATTTCCAATATACAATAGTTATGCCCACCCTTTTAATAAAAATAAACAAGTTCCTGGACATGTTGTAACCTTCTTTCCAGTCAAATCAGTCTGTTCTGGAATGAGTCAGGATCATCCAAATCAACTAAAAAAAATGCTTCAGCCTTTAGAAGTGAATTGTCAAAAAGTGTCAATCTGGGCCTAACTGCCCTACTTCTTACATTTACCAAAAACAGTTCAGACCAAAATTTTGACCTTGTCCTGCAGAAGCCAAAACAGAAACAGATTCAGTCTGAATTGGAGAACATATTAGTCTGGTGTTTTGGGGCTTAAAGATGCACATATAGTCTTAGGAAACACAAACTCAAAGCAGAATGGTATGTGGGTAAAAGCAGGATTTCAGCATATGTGTTTGTGTTGGGAAAGTCAATGGCGGGTGAAAGGAAATAGTGACAAAAGCTGGCTGTGTGGGAGAGAGACACAAAATGCAAGAGGAACGACTATGTAGCATCTGCCAGGTCTGTGTGAATTAGATGTTGTTGTTGCCTGGGTGAACGTTTACTCTTGTGGTCAAATGGTGAGTTCCAAACCAGAAAGAATGTGTCATCGTTTCAGTTAATGAGCTGGCTAGTCGAAGCTCAAATCCAAAAGTAAGAGAAAACTGTGCTCTTCGCATTTAAATCATCTCAAAACAATAGAAATGTATTTTTGCTTCAGACTGGGAACACGCCTCCACACTGTCTCTCACAATATACAACCCCGGGATTTTGTACAGTCCATTGTAGATTAAAGTGTTACATAATAACGATTTATATGTATGTGTACTGTATATATATGGGTGTGTGTTTGCAGTTGTAAAATATCAAATATCTGCCTTAGAGCTAAGATTAAAATTTGTATTATTGATTCAGCACAGGTGCCTCTTCAGCGACCTCTGGACAAGCACCAAAATATAGCTTGACCAGAAATCTTTCTTCATTTCAGACATTTTTCTCCAACATAAACAAAAACTATTAACAAAGTATAATATCTATTGTGGTATTTGTACTTTTTGATTAATTCAATAGAAATATTATCAGTCTACTGCAGTACACATGTCATCTGCTGAAAGAAAGTCTGTCTAGTTGGCTGGGGAAACTTCTTTGATAAAAACAACTAAACGTGACGAGAGCTAGCTGGTTGGATCAGGTCTAAACCGGTGTGACAGATATCTGACTATTGGAGCTTGAGCTCTGCGTTTTTTCACTGACCTGAGCGTAACATGTATGAGTCGTAAAGGCAAATTTCATTCAGAAATGTTGATTTAACAGCATAACTTTTGTTTTCGCACATATTCGTGATAGTTAGCTGACAACAAGGCTGATTATTGTTGTTTGTGTCGATTAGCCTTCTGCTATCCGGCTGTGCGCATCCCTTGTGTTAATAAACAAATAATCCCTCTATTTAAACACTGGATAAATTCTATGTTTGCAGCTTAAAGACTCATGCTTCTCCATTTTCTGGTTTTATGTCAGTTTGTTCTCTTAGTATACGATAAGCTTTCAGATGGAAATAATAAAAATATCTGATCAGCTCCTCCTCCTTTTATTATTATTAACACACACACATCTGCACCCCCCCCCCCCCCACACACACACACACACCTTCATGTGGTTAACACATTGACTTACATTCATTTCACGGACCCTTACCATGAAATGAATGTAAGTCAACAAGACCTAACCTAACCCTCTATCTAATCCTAAACTTAATCTTATTTGAACTTAAAACCATGAAGGATTTACATCATGGGGACCTGCTTTTTGTTCTCATAAGACAACTTCAGTCACTTACCTAACACTTTCTGAACCTCTGAATTGTTCATCATAGCCACAATGACAAAAACAGATGAACTTAGTGGAGTTTGGTCAACAAAAAGGATATTATTAGACGGAGACATTGCGGACTAATTTCCACTTGAGTAGATACATTACATAGATACACTAGATATCTGTGCTAGGCAAAATAGGATTTAAGTTATTTTATTGTAAAAAATTGATTTGTTTTTACACATTTACACAAAAAATGTATGTGAGTAAATTATAGGAAGCTCACATTGATAATACCTTTAAATTTAAGGTTCTTTATAGTTAGCCTGTAGATTTTCATTAAAAAGTGAAGTTTTATTTTCAAATTGAACTGTCCAACACCTTCAATAAGATTTTAAATTGCCTCAGCTCTGATTACATTCTTTACATTCTGCTCAGGCTTTGGGTTGTTTTCGGGTGTTTCTGCAAGAGCTCGACGGCTTGTCATTGCTGTCACTTTTATTTATCTCTTTTGGACAAACCATTGTTTTTGTGAGTGACAGTGGGAATGGAGAGTTGTGTGGTGCAAAATGATCCAGTGCAGAGTCTGCTCGAGTAAATCTTGCGTGTTTCTTTTGCAAACAGTCTGAGAAAAGACAATAAGGGAAGAAAAACAAGTTAAGAGTCTGTACCTTCAACATGTTCAGACTTCTATTTAAGTCAAAAGTTTCTCTTCTTGTTTTAGTACTTTTTCATTTGTAGTGGTGGAAAGGCAAGTTGATTAGAAACAAAGCATGCACATTTTTAAATGTTTTTAATTGAAAGAAATACCTGATGACACCCGTTGGCCCTGGGTGTAATCAGCACTTTTAAAAGTATAAACTGATTCTTTATATGAAATTAGAATTTTACACAATTATATTAAATGTGTGACTTATATGAAATATGCAACTTTTTAAATAAACACACAGAGTTGCATGTGACTTGTACAAGCTCCAATGTTCACAGCCTGGTGTTTATAATAAAGAAAGGTAAAACTCTCTTAATAAACAATTTCTGTGTTGTTTGAAGTAAATGACAATAAAAGTAACAAGCAAATGCAGCAGCAAAATGCTGCCTGCATGAAATGTAATTTGGTCATAGCCTTGCATCATTATGATAAAGTTGTTTTTAAATACCATTGCTTTTCTCTTTGTAGATGCTGCAGCCACAGTTCAAACCACACAGCATCCAGCAAGTGCTTCTGAGACTCTTCCAGGTATTTATATAATTAATACATCTTTCCATTACAGTGGTGCTTTCAAATCTTCTATCTGCTCTGTACTCATTACCTTAGACTTGCAGGCAAAAGCCAAACGGAGCAAATTATCTTTAGTAGATGTTAAAGCTTCATCACTAACCCGCTTCCTGCCTTTGTAAAGTTTTCTCTGTCTGCACCATCTTCTCCATAAGTTTAAATTTCTCCCTTGTAGCTCCAGGGATACACGGGGGTAATATATTTTTCATGAACGACTCACCCTAGTATCACAACTTTTACCAGCTGCAGGTTCTTTCATATACTCATGATGCTATTTTAGGGTGTCCCATTTCACTAAGCAAAGCCTGTTCTTTTAACTTAAATGCCCGCTGTCTTAGGTGATTCCCGGTAGATCTCCATATGGGTCGTGGGATCCGGGACGATGTCTTCGCTGTGCGGTGGTTGGAAACTCCGGAAATCTTCGTGGAGCCGGATATGGGGCCACAATCGATGGCCACAACTACATCATGAGGTGAGATTACAGATGTGATGGAGAGACTTGATGGTAGATTTAAGTACACCAGGAAATAAAAAACTTGATAACAAATGATAAGGTATTTGAAATGTCAGCTGTAGCCCTCACCATATGCAGACTGTGTACATAAATATAAGAGAGATTTTGATTCATACATGTGTTCAATTCTTTGCTAAATCTTTGTAATTCTTTGACCTTCCCGCTCTGTTATTGGTTAAAAGCGTCGCCACCTGACTCCTGCAGCATCAGCACAAAGACGTTTATGTCCTCAGAAGCGGGAGCATATAGCGGCTCTCATAGATACTCACAGCAGTCCACATAAATCCCTTTGTCTCATCGCACTGCAGCAGAGATGAATCACACAGCCTAATTGTTGTCACTTGGCATGACATACAGCTATATATACTGCTATGTATCTGTTGGCCTGGCCAGCAACAGACAGCACCGAGGAACCTAAATGTATAAAGCGACCAGTTAAGTCTGTATGCATAAGGAATAGACATTGCCATAAAATATACGTGAGCTAATCCTTGGATTCACTGCAGTTTTGAAGTAGAAATAACTACAGTAATCAAGAGCATTTTACAAGTCAGACAAATCATGTCCTTGAGTGGCTTCTGACTGATATTAATATTTAAATGAAAATTAAAGCGTCACGTCTTTGTGAAGCTTGTTTTAGAGACAAAAAACTGTAATTTTTGTTAGATATTGTACCCTTATTATCCGTGAGTGCTGTACTCCTAGACCTGAGTGGGCAGACACCAGTATTTCTACACATATTGATTCTCATTTGTGTTTTAAATCACTGCAGTCTGGCCTCCTGCCTGTTCGCCCTTTGGCTGACGGCTCCCAGCGTGCGTCTGCTTTGTTCAGCTACATATGAAAAGGCAACACTAAAAAACCTCATGTTCAGATACACTTTCATATTGAAATAAATACTTTCAGACAGTGACTGCTCCTATTGTGAATAAACCCAGCTGCCAAATTTACAATGCGGTAAGCTAAGATTAGAAGCAATCAGTAATCAAACTTTTTAGCTACACTTTGCAAGTTTTGACTTAATTATTCAGTTATTTATGCTATAATCATTAAAATGTTTAAAAAGTTTTGCTCTCCAAAATGTTTTACAAGTTGAAACTCCACAGAAGAATTTCATTTTTCAGTACTGCAACAAAACACTTATGTTTGGAAGAAAAAAAGTCAGAAATGCAGGTGTAAATCTGTAATTTTCCTCGCCATCTTCACTACAGTATTTTTACTATCTAAAATCAAAGTTATAGTGTCAAAGCCAGACTTGAGAGACTTATCCATGCATTTGTTTCCAGTAGATTAAGCTATTGTAACGGCCTGCTCACTGGCCTAACCAAACAAGCTGTAAACTTTGTGATGATAATGTATATATTTTTGTTAATGTTGTGTGTGCTATACAAATACACTTGCCTTGCATAAGTATTACATGTTAAGTAAACCTGTTGTGGTCTGTGTTTAGGATTAACTTGGCTCCTACGGTGGGCTTCGAGGAGGACGCAGGGAGCCACACCACTCACCACTTTATGTATCCAGAGAGCGCCAAGAATCTTGCAGCCAATGTCAGCTTTGTCCTAGTTCCATTTAAGACGCTAGACCTGGTTTGGATCACCAGCGCCTTGTCAACCGGCCAGATTAGATTGTAAGGAACTCAATACACACTTGCATGGAGGAGTTAGTGAAAATGTCAAGGCTTTATCAAACTGAAATGATGAGTTTCTGCTGCAATCACATGTAGTAGAGATTGTGTTGAATTATTCTGTGACTCTTTGCCCTCAGTACTTACGCTCCGGTGAAGCAGTTTCTTCGTGTGGATAAAGACAAGGTGTGTCTGACGCGCGCACGCACACACACGTACTAAAACTGCTTTATCGCAATTATATTATCCCCTGCCCATTGTTGATGAGGGATTACTGTTAGATTATAGACCATCCTTTAGTTTTCAATAATCCTTTGCTTGCTCTTTAATCTGTGAAAATAAATAAACTCACACTAATCCCTACCATCCCAAGAATTTGTGGATTTCATGTCTTGGGTAAAGTTCATGTCTTTGGCAGATCTGTGTGGTAAAACGTCCAGAGAAGAGCTGTGTGCAGCTTGGAATTTTTATAAGAAACTCTTCTAAATGCTTGCATTGCAGTTACCATTTGTTTTTACACCTAAAGCGTGGATGTTACTACAAATGTATTTGGCAAGATCCCTAACTTTATCTTTATATTTTCCACCCATATTCTGTATAATGTGCATTTTTGCTGAAAAGGAAAATACAGGGAAATAAGGCCAAATTAAGTTGTAATGAAAAACCTTTTGGCTCAGTTTTATAATTACACTGTGGTGCAAAATGTACTGTGTCAAATAAAAAAGGAAAGAAAAAGATTCCAACATGGAACAATAACATTTGCAAAATTCTTTATTTAGTTTACGATTAAATACAGAATAATTAATGTCATTGTGTTATTTTTGTGCAATGAAGCAGTCCATGTTGACGTTATTCTGCACTATATGTTGAAGTTGTACAATATGAAAACCACAACATTGCTTTGAGCATTTTTGTCTATTCTAACAGTTTTCTTAAATATACATTTCTTACATTTGATTTTCAGGTGCAGATTTTCAACCCAGCTTTCTTCAAATACATCCATGACCACTGGACCAAACATCATGGGCGTTATCCATCCACTGGCATGCTGGTGCTCTTCTTTGCCTTACACGTCTGTGATGAGGTCAGGACATCTTTAGTCACTGTCAAATCCAATTCATTTTGACTTGTGAAGGCCAACATTAACACTCTTTTTTTCTAATTACTTTTTTGTAGGTGAATGTGTTTGGTTTTGGGGCAGACAGCCGAGGAAACTGGCACCATTACTGGGAACAAAACCGCTACTCTGGCGAGTTCAGGAAGACTGGCGTGCATGATGCTGACTACGAGGCTCAAATTATTCAGAGACTAGCCAAAGCAGGCAAAATCACAGTTTTCCCTGGCAAATAATCGACTTATCAAGTCACCAGCCAGATCTGAAATGGCTCTGATGAGCTACCATGCAAAACCTACAGAAAATAGGTCCCTTCCATACATACTTAAACATTTACATTATCAAGCAATGACAAAGGACCTACACTTACATTGGGTCCAGCGTAGCTGAACTGTTGTTTATGGTGACAGATCAAATGCCTTGGCTGGGTTTTCCTGTTAGGCTGGTTTGATTAGTGACAATGCAGTTAGGTCAACTTCACTAACCAATGAGAGAAGCATCAGAGAGAAAGCACTAATCCAGAAGCAAAGGTGTTCACAATGGAAGACTAATCCACTGTCTAATGCCTGGAACTGAAAACGACAGCCTCACCCATCACTTTTTGAGCTGGGCATTTTGTGACCTGCAGTTATAACACTGAAGCATATCAGCCAGCTCGAGTCTTGAGGATCTTCTTGCCTTGGGACTTTTCATGTCAACATCAAAGCTGAAATTGTAAACCTGTCATGTTAGACTCCACTTATCAGAAATGTGGCTTAGTTGACTGTACCTTAAGCGGTGTTAGGCCAGGACCTATCACTGTGCGATAACATCTTATGACTGCCCCTGTTATGCCCCGAAAATCTAACTGGACTTGCCAACTTCAGCAGTAGCTGGCTTAAGACTCCAGGCTTTTGTGACTCACAAACAAGACTGCCATCAGCGTATTTGAAGCAAGTAGAAACACAGAACCCATCGTCGGCAACATTTTTGGTTCACGCCCAGAGACAGACAGGATTGTGGGGGTTCGAAGTGAAAAAGGCTCTTTTGGGTTTGGATGAACACATTTTGTTTTTTGAACTATGTTTCTGTGTGGTGTGACATTGTCTGATTTGTTATACTAGAGAGGGTGAAAAAGAAACCATTTGCCCACGATAAAACAAAAAAAACAAAAAAATACTGTGTATACATTACAAATAGTTCAGTTTTTACTTTCACCACTTTTTAATGAACTGAGTTAAGAGAGACTTCTCAATGTGGTACAACTTGGCTTCATAACCACTGCTCTAGAGCCACCTAACGCCTTAGCTTTTTATCACACATCACTTAAACTGCACTATCTGACCACGTTTCTTTTCACATTATGGGCACAGACAACACATTCGTGTAGATTCATCAATCATGTTTCGTTTACCACTCACATATTGATTAAATGTCTTGTGTATTTCACATGCTGTTATTCACACCATCATTAGGGACAAGGATTGTGGTTATAGTTGCTTCTAGACAGTAAAAAACAGTAAATAGAATCCAAGTCATATCAAAATATTTTTGCTCAAATGCTTGTTTTCTAATCCTTATGGAAAAGTGTCTTATATTGCCATGAATGAAGTGGAGTTATTATAAAAAGGTCATATCATCTAAAAACCTTTACAAACTTTGGCAGGATTAATATTTACTTCATAAGCCTATGTACACATTACACCATTTAGATCTGATAACCAGAGGTCAGACTAAACTTTTGCTTTGCTTAAAGACGTAAATTATTACGTTCCTAACATACATTTACTATTTTTATTATTTTTTTTTTTTTTATAGTTTTCTTCTTCAAAGGATCAGGAGTTCTTGTTCTACTTCTGGTTATTACAGTAAGCAGCCTAGTGATCATTAGCTGTGATTGGTCATTAGAAGTCATAGGTTAGCAAATAGTTTATGGATAGATAAAGTTATTAATATGGTTGGATTAGTGAACAAGTTAGCAGGAATAACCATTTAAATTTTAAAAATGTGTCATCTACACGGTTTATTTTAACTTTTACACCCAACTATCAAAAGTATATTGATTTAAGACTGTTCATGGCAACAGAGGTTTATACGTCATTGTAGCTGACAGAGCCTGTGTCCATCCAGAACTGACTGTTTAGCACTAACCATATAAAATGCACTGATAACACATATTTTGATTAGTGCAAGGAGGCGTTAGTAACTCCTGGAAGTATCCTGTGTTTCTTTCTGTAGGTGGTAGCTTGATACACAGCCAGATAGCAGAGCACATGTGCCACCTGCTACTGTTGGAGATCCTCTGACGTGAGGTGGTGAGATGTGTAGAGGAAAGCTGCTACCTCCAAGTGACACGGACACAAGCCTGGAGACAGCTCATTGTAACAGTGACAATTATGTAAAGACAGCTACTGGGAATAACTGTCCGACAACACTTTTGTAATTTGTTTTCTTGTCATATTTGCACATTAGTTTTATGATTTATTTTAGGAATTGCAAGCTTTCAGCCATCAACAAACACTTGAAGCATATTCACACATTGACGCTTTTGTGCCTTGTCCTGCTCCCGGACATCCTTCGCCTACAGCTGCCCCATAATCAGCACACATTCACACACAAGCCTGTAATTAACAAAAAGTGACAGAAAGTTTGTGCTTGTGCCTTTCTGAATTGCAATCATTCATAGACACACAGCAGCTCTCTGCCTGGCCTTGAGGCTTTGTCAATGTTGTGTACTGCACAGCGCTTGGGTTATGAATACTAGAGGTGGATACATTCACGCTCGCTTATGTTGTTGAGAATCCCAGAAAGAAGGTGTGATGCCCCAGGCATCTCTGTGCACCACTGTTATCAATGTTTTACGCTTCCATTTGCTCCAATTCACTTTACACGTGTTGATAAAGTTGAAATAGTGTTTGATATTGGAGCAGTACTTACCTGAGGGAACAACCAGGACTCAGTTTTACTCCTTGCAGCTGCAGTCCCAGAATATTATGATCAGATGAAGGGGGTGTAAATATAATATTACAGTTGTGGAGATGACACAGATTTGGAAGCCTGGAGGAATTTATAACCCTAAAGTAGGTCTGTTCTCCCACTGCTGATCCAAGCTATGGATATTGTTTGTAGTTGCATTTATCAGCTCTATGTGTGCTCTTTCAGGCAGTAAACTAAAATAAACAAATGAAAGATTTATGAAGGTAGTACAAAGGTTAAATTCTAACTTGTCTAATTGTACAGTCATAATATTAATGCTAATCCTGTGTTTTACTAATTCTAGTTTATGAATAAATCTTTCGCTCATTGCTTAGATTTCTTCGGCTATGTCCGAGAAGAACAAAATTGCCAGTTATTGTTACCGAAATCATTCTATTGGTAAAGCTAGATACTAAATGATAAATTAAGAATAGGTTCATTTGAAAGAAACTGAAATTCGTCTTGACCTAGATTCCATAAGAAGGATTCAGGTCATTTGCACTCTATGTTCCTCTCTTTAGATCTTTGTGGTTGCCTGAAAATGTTTTCCATCCTTTGTGAATTTCAGCGTAAAGGCCAGTCATGTATTTTGTGAGTAGCAAAAGAAAAGGACAAACAGAGGAAAAATAGTCTACTTTTTGACAATAAAAATACAGCTGGGTACAAACTAATTGTAAGGAGATGAAAATTGCATCTTTTGGAGTAAACTTTTTAGTCTCTCTTGTGTAGCCATTTTTATTATTATTATTTCTGGGGTATTGGCAAACATCTTACTGGAGATTTAAGTGTGTGAGAAGCAGCTCAAATCATGGTCAAGCAGAGGTGGTTGCTGACAGTTTAAAGTGGTGTATCTCATTTTTGCACTTGTTATATATGCCACTCAATCCCAGATTCTCCTGTGGACAATAACCTATCATCCTGTTACTTAACCACCACTAACTCAAGCACTGGACTGGTGTATTAAAGCCTGTTGAATTAGAAGAAGCAGAAATATTCTTTGCCTCAGCAGCTCCAAGGCAGTGCTTCGTGCATTTACAACATGGATATGTCTGTATGATGCGTGACCAGACTCTTTGTATCTTATTGTACAAATTAAAGTTTCATGAAAATTGAGTGCTTTGTGTATCATTCGACTAATGGAAGCATTTTACTTCAAGTATTAGTTGGTTTTGGTGACTTGAGATTTTGTTGGTCAGTTTTACAGATTAAGTTGAATCTAAACATTCATTTTTGTTCTAATCACTGCTACAGGCAAACTGCGGCCCTTGAAACAATTTTTGTTTGTTTCTCAGACTCCCAGCCAACTCGGTTTACAAAAAGTAAATTATTCTTTTGTAAACTTTATAAGTTTACCAGTTTCTTGCAATAATTATTCAAATAACATTTTGTTATATGAACCCAAATTAATAATGTATTAAAAGTGAGGTGGGTCACAAAAATAAATCAAATTTTGTTTTAACAGTTTACTTCAGGGGATGTATAATGTGACCCTTCGCTCCATCGGTTTCAAAATGGGGCCATCTGAAAACAAAGTTTGGACACCCGTGCTCTACTACATCTCTAAAGACCTTTTATTCCAATTCACATCCAGTCCTTACAATATTTAGAAAGAAATATGACAAACATATTAAGCATTAGTTTTTATTGGATTTCCATTGACAATGAAAAGCTACAATGATAAAATTTTGACATTCAAATGACAAGTTACACATGATAATTTTCATACATGTAATATTGTTTATACATGACGATGAGAGGCCATGGCTATGTTACAGCTACTGCATGAACAGCTCAAATGCAGTCATCAATAAGAACTTTAGTTAGACAGACAGGACACTACCTAAATGTCAGGGGTTAAGGAAAAGTGCTTCAGAAAACCATGGAAAAGAAACCGAAAATACACACCGTGTTAACCTGGGTTGGTAATGAACTTGCAAGAGGCAAAATCAGGCCTTAAGATTATCCTTCCCTTATAGATACATGCATTATAGAAATTAACCAGATCTCACAATAACCTTTCACCTGACAGCCTGGGGTTTCTCCTGCTGCTAGCTTCTTTTTATATTCAAGTGTTAAGACATGTCACCTTCTGTAATCAAACAAACAGTGCCTCGTTTGCAATACGGCTATCTTTTATGTCTGATGGAGTGAAGATGAGTTGATGATGACGACGACAGTGTGCCCAGTCAGAGCACCGAAAACATTTCTACCCAATTCCTTTTTAAGTGTAATCTAATAAGTCCCTTTTCAGTTTTCTCCCAGTTTGAGTCTTGCAAAGTTGTTGGCCATCTGTAGCGCCTCCTGCAGGCACTCTGTGTTCCTACCTGCAGCCTGGGCAGACATGTCCTTCCCACCGCCTTTTCCATCCATGAGGGGACAGAGCTCCTGAACCCACTCACTGGCCTTCAAGCCTCGGTTTGCAGTCTCCTGGACATCAAAGAAAAAAAATCTGGATTAATGCAAACCCCCAAAGAGCAGGAATCAAGACTCAAAGAAACATTTAAGCTCAGATTTAAATAGGCCATTCAATGAATCACACTTAGACTATGAAAGGAAACAGCCCAACACGAGAATCAGTAAAATCAGGATTCACAATGAAAACAAAAAGTCCTAAAAATACAATATAGCTTCCATTGTGATTATTCAGCTGTAGCATAAAAATAAAACTACTAAATATTACAATTACCTTGCGTTAATTTTTCAGTTATGCTAGCGCTCACTTTAAATGGTTCTTTAAGTTGAAGTAATCAGTACTAATAAAAAAGTATTAATTATCCAAAATGCAAAAAGCATCACGTTGCACATCTGTTCCAATTTAAATATTAGTCTTTTTGTATCAAATTCAAAAAATTGTATTACAGACCACCGTTACTTTAATTTCAATAAATAAAACATTTACTGTAATTTATCAACATATGTATCCTTCTCCCAGAAGAAAAATACAAAAAGGCTGACAGAAAGGACAAAGTCAAGGTTTATTTCTACGCAGCATGATACTTAAATGATTTATTAAAATGAAAGAATGAGGAAGAGATGGGTGGGTCTAGAGTAAAACAATGCCTACATTTTAAGTCTGTGTGGTGAGATGGTGGTGACATAAGTACGTAGCAGCAACAATCAATATTAAGAATTTCTTTTCCCTTTGCTGATCAATCATGCTTTTATTAGACTGAGGCAGACATGTTACTGGATATTTTTTTTTCTCACACACAAAAGATGTTTATCATGAACAGAGACAGAGGATGTGTGAGGAGTTTTGAGCCAATGATGCTCACAATCTTTGTTACTTGTCAGATTAACTTCCATGTGTATATAAAATTCCAAACACTGAACAACATCTTACCACAAAACATATTTAGTTGAAAAATAAAATCCAATAAGTCTATTAATACAGACTTAAAAAAAAAAAAGAACGGCCTGTAGATATATTGATTAAAAAGATCCAAAGATATCAGTAAGCATTTCAAAAGATTAGAACTTGGTTTGATTAATAGTGGAGCCCTTATGAGGAGAAGCAGAGGTTTAAAAAAATTGGCTTAATAAATGGTAATACTGTTTTTGCTATGCTCACCTGTGGGACCTGACAGAGGCAGGTGACTTTGCCGGCTTCTGGGTCGACTGTAAACAGCATTGCAGCGGTCTGAGGAGAGCTGGTCTTGAGCAGCTTCAGTGACTCATTAAGAGCCTGGACAAAAGGAGAAGAGAAAAGTAAACAAGAATGAAGCAAAGTCTCCCATCAGCAGTATCGACGTCCCAAGGTCAGAACTAATGGGCCCCAGCGCTGATTTGGTCTCTGGCGAATAAACCATCTGATAAGCTAAGAGAAAAAGTGCACTGCAACAAAGAATTTCTTTTTTAATAAAGTGTTCTGCAGAATGCTAATCAGGTCCAGTGCTCAGGCCCCACAAAGAAATATACAACTTTAATTTACTGTGTTCACCTTTGCAGAGGCTCCGGGCTCCATCTCCATGATAAGCAGTTCTTGGTTGGGGTTCTTTTCAATCTCCTCCTTAATCTTCTCCAGGACTCTCTTCTGGATGTCAGCCTTGTAGTTGCGGTCCAAATCGTCCATGATCTTTTTCAAGCCTTTCAATGTTTCCCTCATCTCGTCTTTCTGCCATTGTGAGATGACAGCAGTGCCGATGGACTACAACAAAGAAGCCATGCATGTAAAATATACAATTAAATAACTAAAGCAGTAAAAGAGTGTGTGACAGGTAAAAGTTTTTAGTTAAATTGTTAACATTTTAAGACTGCAAAATTGGGTACAGTGCCTTTAAAAATAAGCATTGCATACAAGATAAGTACAGAGAATGTAAGAGGAAAGCCACCTCGGTCATGTCTGCGATCTCCTTCTGGATGTCCTTGTTGGGTGTGCTCTGCTGCTTCACCTTGTCTCCCAGAGCAGCCAGAGCTTGGCGCAGAGCATCAGCTTTCCTCTGGGCCTGTGGGACATGAGACAGATCAAGGAGATGTGATAAAAAACTGACCATAATTTATATTATCTGTAGGGCTGTAGTCGACCGAAGAAATTCTTGGTCTACTAAAAAATGTTCCATCAACTGATTAATTGACTAAAAAGTTAAAAAAAGTATCTTTTTGATTTTACTACTTATTTCACCTAAACTATGCTCAAAAAGAATAAAAATACAAGGAAGATTATTAAAAAAACAACAATTTGTACAGAAAATAGAAAGAAATTATTGTATTTGTATCTAAAAAGGCAGTTTAGACCAATAATTCATTCCCAAATCTTCAACAAATACATTTCTTTTTGTTGTCAATCAAGATAAATCCGAACGAAAAAAATCAGTCGACTAATATAAATTTTGGTTGACTAAAACTCCATCGATTAATCGACTAAACAACTAATGGGCTACAGCTCTAATTATCTGTGTTTCTACTTTTTGCATGTGGACCAGATGTTTAAATTAAAGGCTGTGCGGTAATTGTCATGTAAAGTGAACAGATAAATGGATCCAGCAGACACAGTAAAGTTTGAGAACATTGGTCTTGTCACTTTTGAATTTAGTGAAAACAATGACATTGTATAGTTCTTTGTAGCACTGAAACTTTGCTTCTCTAGTTTTTGTGTACAGACTTTTCATAAGACAGGTCCACAAAGTCAAAACGAAATGAAACTTTGAAATAATTTACCATAAGTGATTAAATTGACCATTTTTATACTATTATAAATTGATATTTTTCATATACAGTAACAATTTTTTTCATCAAAAGCCTGCTTGCAGAATAAATCCCATATGCAAGCATGATTACATTGAAACCATTTTAAAATTAGGCCATTATTCAATATGTCTGTGCTCACTTTATTCTTATAATAATCACAGATAACTCTTTAAGTTCCAAAATAGTAAATCTGCACAAAACTTTTTCAGCCTCTCTGTATTAAGACTTCAGATTCTCTGTTTTTTATTAAATTTCAGAAGCTTGAAAAATATAAAATGCAACTCGTACCAGCGGTTTTATAAACTAAATCAGAGAAATATTAATTTTGATTAGAAATAGACAGATGATATTTGCTGGCCGATATTTAGATTTTTTTGTATATTGGCTATCGGCCTCAGTTTTGTCCGATATCTGATCAGCTGTTTGAGGTTTCCACTGTGGTAACGCCGCACTCACAGTGATCAGCTGAGTCTGAGTTGGTTTGGAGAGAAACGGTAAGACTTCTTTTGTCTCTCTCCATTTCTAAGTCTGCAATTTTGATTTTATCATGAACATGTCTTTTAAATGTATTCTTGTTCTATGACTTTGGTTCCAGCACAAGCTTTAATAAGTGTTTGTTTGTCAATATGAACAATATAAATGTCGTTCATGACGCTATGAAATGATTGTTTCTTGGGCCAAAATACAATAGTGCATCATTCCGTTGTGTGAAAGAGACATATATTTTTTTTTGTGAAACTATGTCACCCCAGCTATGCTTTTAAAACTAAAATAAGAAAATCAGCCTCAGAAATTGGTCATTAAGATTGGCATCAGCTGACAACATTTTGAAATATCTGTATCAGAAAAACATATCAGTCGATGTCTAGTTTTGATTTCCCAGGTGAAAGCTTTAAGAGTTTATATTTCCTAAAATGTTTATTAACTGAAATACTCCGGTGCCTAAAGAGTTAATGTTCCGTTAACAGAGTTTAGTGGGCGGGATCAGTGGTTGTCCAAACCGCACCCCTATGTCCCCAGAAGCATTCTTTTCCCAGCTCAGTTTGACCCTGTGCTCTCAACCCTCTCTCTCTCTTTCTTTACAATATTCCTTCTGAATTGCTGAGACAGAAACCCCACACTGGGTCTCCTTCCCTGGCCATCGTTTATCTGATTCCACAGAACAGTATCGATATCTTAATCAATAAAGCATGTATACCTATATCTGTATGGAGGAGCATTGTCACTGGTCCTTGACAACAAAAAGTCAAATTACTAAGATGATCTGCTCCTCTGATCAGTTTGTTGCTTATAGAGAGTATCACCCACTCAACATCCTTTGTCCTCCTCACCACTGCTGCTGCAGTTTTGAGAGACATACACAGACATGAAGAAGTCTTTATAAATTTTTAAAAAGTTATAGATGAAATGGCCACATTTAATCAAGAATAACAACAAAAAATAAAACAAAGTGATACATAGTGAATGAACAATAGCAGTGTTTGAAATGCTGACCTTCTGGGCCTCTGATCCTGTCACAGCTACAATACGCCGGATGCCCTTAGCAATGGCCTCCTCGGAAACGATAACAAACGGTGCAGCGTGCCCAGAGTTCTGCAGATGACTGTAGAGCAATACAAGCCAAAAGAACATTACATTTCTACATTCTCTGTGTTGTTTCCTTTAAACTCAGTAGATGGAGGTCTAACTCAATTCCTGATGTGAAAAACACATGACTGTCATGTGAATTTATAAAGGAAAACTATTGTGTTCTTCAAAATTTGATTAAAGAATGATTCATGCATGTTTGAGTAATCTTGTGTTGTCCTGCAGCTCTATGATTAAGTGCTTAGAAAATCCTTGTCATCACCTATCACCTATCACCTATCCCTGCCTAATTAAGGCTGCCTCAGGTGGCTGCATTTAATTGTGAATAATTAAGATTCATAGTAAAGCATGTATGGTTCAAAATAGTCACATATCCACATTAGATTAATAAAAAAATAAAATTTTAAAATCTGCTGCTTGTTTTCCAATGAAGAGGCGGGGCTTATCAGTTGCACAGGAATGGACCTCTTCCTATTACTAAGCTGTAAACATCAATTTTGTGTTTTACAAAAAAAAAAAAATATGTAAATTACTGATCTACATTTAAACTTTTTGGTGCATGAGTGGGCGCATGTTTGAAAGACAGGAACAACAGAATGCAACACGGCCAAAATCAATACTGATTCCCAAAATTCCCAAAATTCTAAATACTGTATAAGTTACTCACGTTCCTCCACAGAATTCAATGGAAGTGAGGGATCCAGCAGCACTACTGGGATCGTCCAACAGGTCCTGGACTGGAATGCCTATCGACACTACTCGCACAGGATCAGGATAGGTCTCATCAAAAACAGCACGCAGACCCTGGATGGCTTTGGCTTGTGCCAGTGGAGCCTCCATGGCATACACGGGCTAAAGGGACAAGAAAGAAGACCTATTTACATGGTTCTAGAGCTGCACAATTAATTGGAATTGCAATTTTAATGGACATGAACATAAATAAAATATTGACTCAAGTGAAACCATAATTCACAAATAATTAACATTTATACGTGTACCTACCAGATATTTACGCATTTTCATTTTTGTTTGTTTTGCAACAACCATCTAACTAGGGACATGCAGAGCATCTACTCTGGCAATATTTATCACGATACACATGTCACGATGCGATATATCCCAATAAAGAGGCCCAGAACGATATACTGCGATTTTCATTTTTTACAAAGTGAAAATTATTGTTTGCTTTGAGGAGTCAAAAAATAAAATTAGACACATAATCTACAATGTATATTTTTAAAAATGATGAATGGCAGTATTGATACTTAGTGATTATCGCCAAAAGTATTGATTATGGTAACACAAAGCCAATCAAATTTCTAAAAGTAATAAACCACTTGTCTCTTTTTATAATTATATAAAGTGAATGGTGCCAAGGTTTAATTTATATAGGTCAGTGGGTTTCACATTCAATAGTCTTCTCAAAAACACAGTGCTGCCCTCTACTGTCTTGGCTGAAAAGGCAAATTATTTAACTACAGTACTATTGACATTGAAATCCAGAAAACAAAGCATCCTCATTAAAATGCATGACGTCATCAACAATATAGACATTAGAATTTTGGTATCGATATGAGAATCAGAAGACTGAGTATCTCAATATATCGCAGAATTGTTATTTGTCCTCTCATCAATATACTGTATATCTCATGTTGTAAATACATGACATAATCTGGAATGTTGAACTCTGGCAGTCACACTAGCCAAATATCCAAAATAACAGCTTCTTGAAAAGATTGGTCATAAGGTAAAAAAAGCTTAGCAGTTTCTTTTTTTTTGACAGCAAACAAACACAAGCTACTGGTTTAGGCTATTGATTTACATAATCAAGCTTCTTTCTGACCTTTGCGTCTCTGATCATAGCACATGCAATCTCTTCAGTGCGTCGGACTTCCCCGGTGCTGAGAGCTCCTTTAGCAGTAAAGTCAAACCGTAGGCGGTCAGAGGCGACAAGGGAGCCTCTCTGATCCGCTTCCCCCAAAACTCCTCGTAAGGCAAAGTTCAGAATGTGTGTTGCAGTGTGGTTGCTCATAATTGGCCTTCGACGAGCCTGAACAACAGCACAAAAAATTTCAAAACATATAGACGCATAACATTGCAAATTACAACAACTTTACCTCATCTACATGCAAAGTAACGCGATCGCCAACTTTCAGTGTACCATAAACTGTGCCGATATGCAGAACATAGCCCCCTCTGACTTGTGTATTCTTTACTGAGAACTCCATACGCTGAAATGAAAAGAAAACACTGTGTTACACTTCAAAAGAAGAAAATAGGGGAAACACACAAACCCAATATCTGACATATATTAAAAAAAAAAACACTCTATAAAATAGCTTTTTTGAAATATGAAGGAACATTTTTTCTCTCAATGGAACTGTTGTTTTAACTGGCATGTTCTATATAAAACGTAATACTCATGGAGACAAGGAGGTTATTTTGCCCTTTTAAGTAAAGTGGTAAATGTTCTTTGTGTACTTACATCTTCTGTACTGTCGTTTTCACGAAGCATAAAGCCCTCGTCAAAGGTCTGTCCACCCTGTTCCGCGTAGAAGGTGGTTTGGTCAAGCAACACGCCACACTCTTGCCCTGTGGTCACCTCGTCACAGAAAGCACGATCACGGCGCAGAGCTAGAACTGTGGCTGAGGCTGCCTCAAATACTGCAAAGTGGAGAAAATGCTTTAGAAACACTGATCTATGTCAACATAAAAATGTAACTGGAGTAATACCCACCATAATTGCCTGTTTCATCTGACGTGTACTTGTATTTAGGAGCATCGTCTGTGGCCGGGGTGTTCTTATTTCTCAACTCTTCAATGGCGTAAATGTCTAGCATTATGTGATCCTCACCTCCAGCACCCTTGCCTTGTGACTTTAGCTACAAGCAGAATACAACGATTAAGTAACTACACGTAAACCATATAACTATAATTCTATGAATACTGATGCAAAAGCACTGAATGATTTTCTGGCTATTCAAAGAGGATATTTCAAGGCTTTCACTAGGATGAAATGGAACAAAAGAACCATTATAGACCTCTTTATGTCTACAACAAACTGTGTTACAGTGTTAATGATTTATTCATGTAAATTACTGGTGTTTACTGGTGTTAAATGTTAAACAAATATACTCAAGACAAATTCACACACCTTAGTTTGAGCCTTTTGAGGGACTGCCTGTTCTAGATATTCAACACTAGTCTTTTTATGACTAAGTTCACTCAATTTATTAAAACTCCTTACAGCACATGCACCATCCAGAAAGTTAGTAAAAACTATACAATTTATCAATAAAATTACATTTGTAATGGCTACTGCTTCTAGAAATGACCAGTTAGAATTCGATAGAAGTGAGCCTTTTGGCCAGAATAATTCTGTTTTTAGATGCAAAGTGCTGAATCACAGAAACAGTTGACAACTGAGACAAGGCCAGACTCAGACTGGATGGAATAAAAGCTCCTCAGCAAATACCGCCCTCAGCTGTAATATATCCTCTCACCTGCGCTGCCTTTTTCTCCTCTTCAAACGCAGCCATGTCCACCTGCATACCCTTTTCTTCTGCTATCAGAGAGGTCAGGTCCAGGGGGAAACCATATGTGTCATACAGCAGCCATGCTGTGTCACCTGCACACACACACACAAGACAATTTTTAGATTTGATTACCTACCAACACTGGCTACAAATAAACCAACTTATTGTAGATTTAAAATGTTTTGTTAAAAAGCAGAGTCAATCAGCATCTCACCAGGAATTGTCTTGCTGTCGGCAAGACTCATAATCTTTCGATCGAGAATTCTGCGCCCCCTGCTGAGGGTTTTTAGGAACTGTGCCTCCTCTTCATTAATGATGTCTTTCACCATTTCTGGGTCTTTCTTTAACTCTGGAAATGCTTTGCCCTAAACACAAAAAAAGGCTTACAGTAAATGCACAAATGGTCACAAAACAAACTAACAAAAATACAAAAGAAACTTACAAGGGACTCCACCACCACATCCACCAATGAGGCAAAAAAGCCTCGCTGAGCTCCGAGCTTCTCATGGAATAACGGACTGCACGCCGCAAGATCCTTCTCAATACATAACCTCTTCCTGTGTTGTCAGGTCGTCCTCCATCAGACAGAGCAATGGTAATAGTACGAGCATGATCAGCCAGCACACGGTAAGCCATATCAATGCCATCTTCATCTTCAGCTCCCACTTTACCAGTGTAAGCACGGGCACCTGTGCCCTTCTGAATGGCTTCAAAGTAAGGCAGAAAACAGGTCCTGTGTCATAGTTGGACATCTTATTCTGCAGCACGGACACCAAGCGCTCAAGTCCCATTCCAGTATCAATGCTCTTCTTAGGAAGAGGTTTCAGCACAGTCTCCGACTCCCTGTTGAAACTGGATAAACACCAGGTTCCAGATCTCCAAAACATTTGGGTCATCCATATTGACTAGGTGAGAAGCATCCCGTCCTCCAATACGGTCATAGTGGATCTCACTACAAGGTCCGCAGGGGCCAGTGTCACCCATCTCCCAAAAGTTATCCTTCATACTGCCAGGCAATATACGAGCCTCTGCAACACCAAGGTCAATCCAGATCTGTTTGCACTCCAAGTCAGGTTCCTAGGCCTGCGTCAGCATTTCCTCCAAAATATGTGACGTACAGACGATCAATGGAAATTCCAAACTCCTGTGTGAGAAGCTCTAAAGCCATTTTACAAGCCAGTTGCTTGAAGTAGTCTCCAAACGACCAGGAGCCAAGCATTTCAAAAAATGTATGATGGTACACATCTTTACCAACATCATCCAGGTCATTGTGTTTTCCCCCTGCACGTATGCACTTCTGTGTGTTGGCTGCACGCTTCAGTCTGGCCATGGGGTGAGATGGGTCAATGGTGTTCAAGAAGATGGGCTTGAACTGGTTCATGCCAGCGTTGGCAAATAGCAGAGTAGGATCATCTAGGGGAATTGTGGATGATGAATGGACATAGTGGTGTTCAAAACGCTTGAAGAAGTCAATAAACTTCTCACGGATTTGAGATGCACTCAATGAACTGTCCATTTTCTAAAAGAAACTGTCTTGATCGGAGAATGAGTGACTGAAGTAGGAAACAGGAACAGGAAGTAGGAGGAGCAAAGGTTTTAAAAAAGCAGGGGAGGGAAATCTCAGCCTTTCACTCCATGCTTTGATTAGAGGCAGCTGAGCTGAGCACCAGGGAGCAGAGCACAGCACTGAGCCATATGTTCACAAAGAACACAAGGAACAGTTAAATATTCACCTGTTCCTTGTGTTCTTTGTGAACATATGGCTCAGTGCTGTGCTCTGCTCCCTGGTGCTCAGCTCAGCTGCCTCTAATCAAAGCATGGAGTGAAAGGCTGAGATTTCCCTCCCCTGCTTTTTTAAAACCTTTGCTCCTCCTACTTCCTGTTCCTGTTTCCTACTTTACCCTGTCACATTTAGACGATGTAATTTGTTGTAGGCTCCTGCTGGCGGCGAGCCTCCTCTTTGTTCTCCTCGTCTTCACCTCCTGTCTCCGTGTGTATCGTGATTATCATCAGCTGTAGGCCAATGGAGGCTCACGGGCCGAAGGCTCTGGCGCCCGCTGTAAGCTAAGGACTGGTATTAGAGCTTGTCACGGTTGTAATATGGGACTCTGAAAGACTTTTGTTCTGTTTGTCCAAGGTGCCCTATGTTCCTTTTAACTTAACTCAAAGCAAAAACTAGAATTCTAAGTAATAAATAATAAACCTGATTCATGTCTCATGTCATTTTAGTTTACGAACCTGTGTTGCCTTAAAGCTAAATTTAAATATACAAACAATTTATTTCCCTATTTAATGGGGATGGCGTTGCTGGTAAATGTAAAAATAATATAAATTGGTAGCTAAGTCCGAGAGCGCACCCGCTTGGTCACATATGCAACAGTTTAAATTATTAAAAGACATAAAAAAATCAACACTTATAATGAAAACATGAAAACAAAGGCAGACTGCCATGTTTCTTGTCAGTTTGCAGCAATTCCATAAGAATACATTTGCTAAAACAACCGTAGAGCAACTCAATAAACTCCAAATCTCTATTGGTGAAACTCAACCAAAAAGTGAAAAGCAGCTACAGTTTAATAATATAAATAAATATATAAACAACACTTAATTACTGCTGAAAATTGAGTTTGCATGTGACATGTAAAGAGAATCATGTAAACAGTGGCAGAAAAGCGACAACATCCCCACTGCTGTAACTCAAATCTGTACTGTTGCCATGAAACTAATAAAATTAAAGAAACGCATTTTATCAGATGTTCTTATCTTGCTTTTAATATTCAGTCAGAATGTTGAGGATAATTGTTTAAATAAGAGAATGTCTGGTCATAACCTTTTGAGAATAATTGACGAAAAGCTGTGAAAAAGTAACCTTTTCTGCCATAGGATTCTCACGGTAATTGTAAGTTAACAAACATAATTATTGTCTCTTTTGGCTTTTCTGAAAAGTGTACATAGAGTTAACTTGTGCATTTATGAACAGGAAAGACGATTATGCTTTTTTATGCCATTCTCGGAACTGGTCTAAACAAACACTTGATTTCTCCAACCACTTCAGCTCACGCCAGATGAACCTGTGCTGAACTCCCAACTGAGTTCTTCCACATTATACATCTTGAACTACACCCGCAGAAAGCATTTGGGGAAAAAGTGGGACGTTTCATAAAATACTTCCGAGTTGATACTACATTAGTTAGTGCTAAATCAATCACAGCAAAAAAATGTAATGTTGTATCCAAAGAAAATTAGTTCACACTGTCTTTTCTCTTTCCCTTTGTCTTTTCACTCCAGCAAACATGGATGAAGCGGTGTATTGGCCAGAACTAACCCAAGCTAAGTTAGCAGACTTCATATGCGACCTCATGTGAAATATGAACTTAGAACTTTATTTTGTACCATAAATTCACAAGTTTACTACTGCATTGGCAAAAGCTAAAAAGTCCCCACCTACTCTGGAACGAATAAACAAATCCTAATGGTGCGATGTCAGACGGTTTCCATTAAAATTAAAATCCAGCAAGATCCCTTTTAATTGTTCCTAGCTTTTCTGAAAAAAAAAAAAAAAAAGTTGTGAAAAGTATTTCTTAACTTATCATGTGAATAATCAGGAATGTTTAGAATGCATCAGGTTCTGCACGATAGCAATGTGGACAACTGTACAAAGGTTGAACATTTTAGGACAGTAAGTCTGGTAAAGTGCTTTTAAGCTACAAACCACGCACTTTGCACCACTTTTCTTAACAATTGCAAAAATATTGTCATCACTATTATGCCTTGACAAAAATCTACGTTCGTTTTGTCCATTATTGACTTTGCTTACGTAGATCTGGTGTTTTCCAGCCGCTGAGGATGTGATGTCACCTCTCTCACTTTCTCTTTGTCTTTTTTGTCTCTTTTGTGCCCTACATCTCTCCGTTCGCTAGATTCTCCTTTCTGCTTGGCTGCGTAGTAGGCGTTTGTGGCTTGTTTTTTATGAATGGGATGTGTTGTTTACTCTGACAGTGCTATTTCTGTCAGTGCCGATGATGATAACATACAGCGTGACCACACTTCCTCCTCTGTCCCCTGATTGGCTGAGAGCTCACTGTCAAAGCGGGCTGCGTCTTTGCTTGTGTGATGTTTTGTGGGTGAAGTTGTGTGCTGTTGTGCACGTGGGACCGGGGTGTCGAGGGGTCTCAGCGGGGAGTGTTTTCATTCACCTTTGAAGCAATAATTGATAAAAAACATCCTGTTTCCAGGGCAGAAAATACAGTTACAAGTTGCTCCAAATGATGTCAGACGGCCCACACAAGAGGAACTGATTTATATTTAAGTATGACAGCAGCCGTCTGACAGCTGTCGCGCCGTGAACCAACCACACATTCAACAAGTTATTTTACATAAACTGAGCAGCTCTCATGCGTGACGCCATGAGCACCTGCTTATGTTACTACCTGCGTCTCATATGTACAGCTCCTTTCACTACAAGCTGCATTGTTTTGTCAATGGAGCGACTAAAGAGCTAAAATAAACAAAAGGTCTTCATCCTTAGGGAAACATTATATATTTTTATTGCACCAATCTGCAGCTAAAGCTTTACTTTAGATGACTGAAGAAGAGTGCAGTTCTCTTAAAAGAGCTGCAGGCTAGCTGATTATTATTGTCTTTTTGTAAATAGTGTGTGTAGTGTTTTCTCTCTGGAACAGATACATTGTAAACATAGCTCTTAGGGAGAAAATGAAACCTAAATGGACTCACTGCATTTATTCTCTCACTGACAAACTAGTACACTGTTAGTTTGTCAGTGAGAGAGTTGAGATGAGCACTTATAAACTCAACACAGTGATTATTTAACATAACTTTAATGATCATTTAAAGTACAACTGATGCCTTCACTGAAAATGTTATATTTTGCAAATATATCTTATCGTGTTATTTTTTTTAAAGGCACACATCAACTTGATTGTTTCAATGGCTTTTCCTGAAATATTCTAATTTTCTTTTCCAGGGATCAGTCGAAGTTGGGTAGCGGTATAACAACAATGTAAAATGCGTCTAACCAATTATTTTTTTACATTTTTAGCTCTTATTTCTTACATTTGCTGTCTATTGTGGGTTAAGTCGCTTTATATTTTCATGGTGAAGCACAAGGATGTGGTGATAGACAAAAAATTAAAAATATTATACATTTAAAAATGCCTCTGTGCCCCTTCAGCAGATGGTCTGCAGCCCGATTTTGGCCCTCGGACTGGTGGTTGAGGAACCCTGTTTTACAGTATGCACAACTAACACAGTCTCAGAGTAAAGCGAATATACACCACGACACATAAGTAGCATAGAATAAGCATGATTATACGCATTTTCTGAATATACTGTATCTCTTACGCTGCAAAAAGTGTAACATAAACTTGACATGTCATAGCCTGAAATAAACACGAGTTTTGGTTGAAGCTTCGTGGAGACATTTTCTTTACTGTTAACGGGAAAGTTCAGGGCCTGCAACATGTATCATATTTACACAAAAAATCATGCTAATCATACACTTTTTTGTGGTTTCTCAGTCAAAATATGTCTCATATTTAAGGTCCTACACCCAATGTTTGTTTCCCTAAAAATGTAAAACAAGCAGAAATAACACATTTTCTTTACATCGTCCAATCGAGACTCCAAATTGTTCACAACAGAGTGTTTTAAGGTTATTTCACAGCTGTTAGGAGCGAGACTTGCCGGTGTGCTAACAACATTTAGCCACAGTGCAAACTTAGTGGAGTTTTGGTGAATAAACAGGGCACTTTTACTTGTAGACTGGACATTGCTGACTAATTTCCACCTTTATAGATACATTACCAAGATATCTGTGCTGGGGGAAATTGAATTCAAGTTATTTTATTGTAAAAAATCTAGTATAGTGTCTTTAAGGAGGAGAACTTCAGAACATGTTTTATCCGAGCAGGACCTGAAATTTGAATATTATCAAGCAGCAATTGAAGAAAGGACACCCCGAGGGCTCAATATAAGTAGATTTGGGATGCATAGGCTTTGCACATACATGTACACACAGAAAACATGTGAAATGGTCCAAAAGAACTAAGTGAACTGCTTTGATTTGGCCCGAGGATGTTCTTTTGCGAGGATCAGAGACAGGTGCGGCCCTGTTTTGACTGACGGCTGAATGAACGGGGCTTATAGTGATGGGCTTTGGGAACACACAGGGTTCACAGAGGATAATCTCAGGTAAGTGTAAGTTAATCATATGGAGTTGTGATGCAGAAATCCCCCATAGTCTTTTCAAAAACAACATGAAAGTGCGCTTGACGGGGCTATTACATTACACTGAGGACGTTCAGTGCAGAGTCAGTGAGGAAGCAATTATGTTACTCGAATTGAAGAGAACACAGGTGAAAAATATACTCTGTCTGGTGATTCAAAGTCATATCTAGGTAAGTTCAAATTTCTTGGATAAAGAACAAGTTTTGACGAAAATGCATACGATATAGAAAAAATATATTATCGCCACCATGTCCCTCTTTTGAATTTCAGTGGGCGTGATTGACAGATTAATTAGCCAATCAGGAACGCACGTCGTCTCTCGTATGAAAACCAACATGGCTGCTTACGGAGAAAACAATACATGGAAAAAAAGAGGAAAAAATATCTTGTGGAACTGAAAAACATCAAGAATCAGTGAGTGAAGCAAAAAAAAAAATGTAATAGTGAAGTTAGACGACCAATCAGCTCCTTCGTTTCATTTGCATCAAACTAATCTGATTTATCTGTAAAAAGCGCTATATAAATAAAGATGACTTATTTATTTACTTACCTAAAGGTGAGGTGTCCGATTTTCATACTGCAAACACGATTTAGGTTTATATCTGACAACTTCCACTCATAAATCCGTCGACACATGGTTAATATTAAGGCTTAAAAACAACAAAGTGAAACTAAAGAGGACCACCAAAGCACAGCCAATCAGAGCGCAGCATTCGGTTCCTGATGAGAACTCTTTATTATTCAATTCCGACAGAACACAGTTGTCTCATATTTTCACAAATTGCTCCTCCCATACTTTTTGTGAAAACACAAAGTTTAACAATTTACAACTAAAAAAGTTACCTCAACTTTAATATATATATTGTATATTGCACAACTTTATTATAACTACACCTTAACTAGCCTTTATAAAACATCAATAATTGATATATTCATGAACAAATGATCAATTAATGGATGAAAGTGTTTGTTAAGGTTCAGTAACTACTTAATTAAGGAGCTAAGATTAGAATTAAGAAGTTATTAAACCCTAATAAACGTTTTGATTCATTAATTGTCATTTATTATAATGAAGTATTTGCATTATTAAGGGTTCATTAAGCGTACTTAAGATGTAGTTATTACAAAGTGTTTTTGATATTTTTACTTAACCTGCTCAACTCAAAATAACATGTACTTAATTTTACAATATCTAACCTTGCCAATCTTGTGTAGGGCTTTCTAAACTGTTGCTTACTCATGGTTGTATTTTGACCAATTTCTGAAAAAAGAAACATAAACATAAGTATCTGAATATATTTTTTGTTATATTTAATTGCTCATCTTGTGACTTCATCTCTGTGGCCTTGGCGACTCTGGTTAAAACTGCTCCTGTCATTGCCTTTTCCAGCTCGAGCAGTGGGATTTCTCTGTCAATGGAGATTATTGATCGTCTCATTCAGAGTCTCTGCTCGGCTCCTCGTGAATCCACTCAACACGTGGAGAAAGTCAGTCACTGAGCTCAGCAAAACATATTTCCCATTTCTGTCTCAGCGATCTAATGGTGCATTTGGTGTGGAAAAACAAACAAATCAAAACAAATTATTAAGCAAAATGTAAAGACACACTGTATACCTTTCTAGTGAGGGCCTGCCACTCGCTGGTGATCATTTTGACCACAATGTTGCAAACGCAGAATCACTTTTTTTCACTGTCAAACTGTGTGTATGGGTCAACATTGAATGATCTACTGTTTCCGTTCTTGTTTTGCAGTTACAGTATGTGGGTAAAACCGTGACTGTGGTCAAACTTTGTCAGAACATTTTCACATCAAATTAAAAACTTCTGACGGTGGTCATCTGCTTTGCAATGACATCATCAACCACCATTAACATGCAGGTAAGGAACACTTGGTGGTGGTTGGAGGTTGAGGTGCCAGATGTTTAGGTGAATCGCCAAAGTAAATAAAAAAGGAATCTTAAAGCGAGGGTAAGCAACAAGACCTCAGCCTCAGCAGCTGTAAACCTCACCACACGTCAGGACATAAAACTGGTATCACTTGCCCAGTTGTGACCGTTGTCCATATTTCATGCTGTCAGTCAATGTCTGTTCACACCCAGTGAGTGTACCTATAAAGCCTCTGGACATCTCCCACTTTAGTGAGCCTGTTTGGTCTGCAGGTGTGAGCATATAATATATCAGTTCTCTGTTCAAATACCTGTAACATTTATCAGTTTCCCTATGTAAATTAAAAAAGGAAATAAAAGAGTCGTGAAACAATGCATTAAGCTGACTCACTACTATAAATACATGAAGCACGTGAATACTTATGGATGAATACTGACTATTTCAAATTGTCATTGGAAAGTGGAAAATTTCCCTGATGTCACAATCAGAAGCTCTAAACTTGTGAGTTTATCACTGTCACTGTGAATCCAGATGCTCATGTTTGTCAAAATGTTTGAGTCCAGTTTAAGAGAAATGAGCTACAAGTTCTGCTCATTTAAAAAAACAAGTAACCCGAACTGTTGTTTTAAACATCACTGTTAGTTTAATCAGAGTCACAGAAAATAATAGTCAGTGAAATCAAATCATTTTCTTTAAATAATTTCAACCACATCAACTTTACTTCCAACATTTACATAAGAAAAAATGTATAGCATTTTTTTTTTACTTGTACATAATGTTTTTATTATTATATTTGATTATTGATTCAAAATGTTATACGAAAAGAAAATTATGCCAACTGATTATGTAGAAAATGGTGGAGTTTACGATGCATAGTTACAGCTGGGATGCCTGACTTTTTGAACTACTGTACATTTGTTAAAATATGATTTTTCAGCTAAAAAGCACAGTAAACACAGCTCTTTGTGACAAAATCAAACTGCTGTCTGAATTGAATGATAGTATTTTATTCCTCAATTTTTCGCCAAATGCAGCATTCTGATTCGCTGAGCTTGGATGGTTGACTCCAGTTTCACTTTGCTGTTTGTGAAATAATTTTCTTAAATTGTAATTACAGCCAATAATGAATGCATGTTTAATATTAACATGGAAAGGATTTATAAGAGAGAAAGTAGTTAGACAGATTTAAATACATTGTACTTCCTGTTCTGCAGGAAATGAGCTACCCCAGCTTTAAGATTTAAGACACTGTTTAGTTCTTGTCATTTACCCATTCAAAAGATATATTATTCAATTTTGAAAAGTTGGCCCTGGTGCTAAATGTTTATGTTTCTGAAAGAGACTTCAAGTTCAGCCAAAGTTCAGTAATGTTAAGCATGTGACTGATTGATGAATGTCAGTCTCACTCGTCGCCCTCAAGCGCTCAGACAGGACTCAGGGAAGAACTAAGTGCACATTTTCTGGCAGATGTTACACTTACAGTGAACTTTGTGAAATATATTTAATGATCCTAATTTAGTGCGCACTTCAAACACGAGACTCAAGACTCAAAACTGAACTGCTAAACTAGGCTAATGCTAGCATCACATTTCAGAAGTGTTTATATGTCTAATTTACAGGACTGACAAACTTTAACCACAGTAAAACTCCATTGGGAAAGGATCTATATGTCAATCTAATCAAAGCCATTAGAGGCACACATCTCACTCTCAAATTACACTTGCATAAAAGCATAATTTTTGATTGGATGCTTTTCCTGGACTAAAAACAGCTAACATTGTATGTTTTTACTCCATGTGGGCTTGAATCTTCCCTGAATTGACTTTTTCATGTCTTTCATGGAAAATTGCCAAAGTGTGGCTTTAGCTTAATATTTTATCGTGCTTTTGATTTTCTACCTCAACAAAGATACATGGTCAGACCTGTTCCCAGTGCATATTGGACTCCACCAGGGCTGCCCTTTGTCACCGGTTCTGTTCATTGTTTTTATGGACAGAATTTCTAGGCGCAGTCAGGGTCCGTAGTGTGTCCAGTTTGGAGACCACATGATCTCATATCTGGTGTTTGCAGATGATGTTGTCCTGATGGCTTCTTCAAACCAGGACCTGTAACGGTCGGAGTGAAATGAGACCGAGATGAAAATCAGCTCCTCCGAATCCGAGGCCATGGTTCTCAACCAGAAAAAGGTGCCTTGCCCTCTCCAGGTGGGTGGAGGGTCCTTGCCCCAAGTGGAGGAGTTCAAGTATCTCGGGGTCTTGTTCACAGTGAGGGAAGGATGGAGCGTGAGATTGACAGGCGGATTGGTGCAGCGTCTGCAGTGATGCGATCGCTGTACCGGACCATTGTGGTGAAGAAGGAGCTGAGTGGAAAGGCAAAGCTCTCGATTTACCGCTCAATCTACGTTTCAACCCTCACCTATGGTCATGAGCTTTGGGTAATGACCGAAAGGACAAGATCGCAGATACAAGCGGTCGAAATGAGTTTTCTCTGCAGAGTGGCTGGGCGCTCCCGTAGAGATAGCATGAGGAGCTCAGTCACACGGAGGAACTCGGAGTAGAGCCGCTGCCTCCATCGAGAGGGGCCAGCTGAGGTGGCTCGGGCATCTGTTTCGAATGCCTCAAGGATGCTCGCCGGGGAGGTGTTTTGGGCAAGTTCCACTGGGAGGAGACCTCGAGGAAGACCCAGAACACGCTGGAGGGACTACATCCCTAGACTGGCCTGGGAATGCCTCGAGATTTTGCTGAAGAGCTGAAGGAAGTGTGTAGGACAGGGAAGTCTGGGCCTCCCTGCTCAGACTGCTGCCTCCACGACCCGACTCCAGATGATGCAGAAGAAAAATGGATGGAGTTTTTGTTTTATACAAATACATTTTTATGTGGCAAAATACAGACTATAGTTTTCTGTTGTCATGGCAACAGTGCAGTGCTTCACTAATTTCTTTCACAGCAGTTAGTGATTTATGACTTTTTAACTGCAGCACTACATTTTATATTATCATTAAAAAGACTCAAGAACATCTTTTTAGGACGAAAAAGGGTAGCTACTTTAACTGTGTGTGATTCTAAAGTCTGTGATGAATGTGAGAGAAGCTAAAGTCTTTCTGTTTATCTGCTTTTTTCCCCCTTTTAAATAGTTACAAACCCAGTGTTTAACACAGTGTTGTTATAGGTTGAATTTTTTCACACACTTAGCTTCTTTTCCCTATTTTAACTTTATTTTGAGCTTGAGAAAATGTCATTTGTCTCCATTGCATGTTTCTTATTTACAATGCCGTGACATCACATGCATAACCTCTATACCCAAATGTTCACAATTAAATAACCTCAAATCAATTCTCCTCAGCACAAATGTCTTATTAATGCAACTATTCAGGCATAAATGAGTCTGCAACGTCTAATAATGTCCTGTTTGGCCATCAAAATCCATGTAAGAAATTCTACCCTCTTTCCTCACCCATATTAAAATCACTGCTAACAGGAGCTTTTGTAATTCCCAGAAGAATCCGTCCCGGGCTGTTATGTAAGCAGGTGTAACTGTGCGCCCCGTCCTGTCACAGGACAAAGGCCTCTGGTTCTCTCAGTGGGAGCTGTCAGGTGAATGGAGCTTACCTCTTCTGTGGCGTCACTTTACTGCTGATGGAATATCTGCTCAGGGCTGTCCTCGGAAAATCCCTTTGCCCCGTCCAAAGCTCTGACGCCACACGCACGTCCTGCTGCAGCTTTAGAGTATCCTCCTCCACAGCGGGACGGCGGTAATCTGGGGATGCCCTGGCTCTCCCTCCCTCCCTTCTGCTCCGGCTCTCACCCACATATCTTCTGCCCCAATCTCTTTCAGTCACACAGGGCAAACTAGGGGCTCCATTTAGAGGTGGAAGATATATTGAAAGTTAATATTATTGGACTTGTTAGTTTGGACATAGACAAGGTTACTCTCATGCACAATGCCTTTGATTAAAATGTCTAAAAATAGACTTCACAAAAACAGTAACTGGTCATTTAGTTCACAAAGTCTCAAAATTCTTTCTGGCTAAACTCCGACAGTTTCAAGCCACCAGTGCTGGACCAATCAGATCGCTGCATTGTGGTTTGGGCAGAGGAAAAGGTGAGGACTGATATAAATATTTTGGTCGTCTGAAAAGGTACATGTCTTTTGTGAGTCATTGGTAAAAGCCAAGTTATTAAACAAAGGATAAAGTGGTATTTCTCTATTGTAAATTGTGTGGCGAAATCACATTTTGTACAAAGTTTTAACCTCAACCACTACATTTACAGGCAGAAATAAGCACAATTGGTGAGAATATAATTACTGACTTAATAAAAAAGTGTTTAATGCTCTGGCATTCCAATGTTTGAATCCCAAATCAGACCAAATCACAATCTCTTAGAGCAGGTTTGTCAAACTCAAATAGATGAGAGTTTGAGTCAGAGTTGGCCCAGGGCGGCATTTTAAAATTTAGGTCCTTCTGTGTTATATTCAAATAAAGCTTTACTGTATTTTCAGATTAATATAGCATCAGATTACATTACATTACATTGCATTATAATATATTGCACATGTCATTCCAAGAAAGTGTTGGATATATTGTACGCAATTAGCTGCATTCCAGTGCATTTTAGGTTTTATAGTCACATCTCAGCAATACAGTAAGTCTTTATATTTCCATATTATTATCCATTCTGCAGTGTATGGTGGGACCTGTAGCTCAAATTGTTGCGCGCTTTTTTTATCATGGGCTCACTATCAATAATAATCCGAAATCATCCTGGGGGCCAAATGAAATCATTCTGTGTCAGAGTTTGCATGTTCTCCTGTGTTACCATGTCCAGGCACTCCAGCTTCCTCCCACTTCCCACGAACCTTTAGGTCAGTTAGCACAACTTAAATTCCCTCAGTGAATGAATGAGAGAATGAATGATTTGTGTCCTGATTTGTGAACTTTAAGCGAGACAAGTAGTGGACATCTGAGTCAATATGTTTTTTTCCTTTGGTCCTATAGTTTTCTTCTTAAATCTCTTAACTACTAATCATTGACTAAGGTAAACTGCAAAAAATGAATTTCGACAGAAGTTAAAAGTGCTTTGAACCTAATTTCAAGCAGTGAAAATATTCATATATTCATAATATTCCAGTGAAATATTCTCTGTTACATAAGCAATTAAATCTTATCCGGTTAAAACAAATCAAATCTGGATTAAATTTCTGAATCCAAGTCAATTTAAGCAAGTCTAAATTTCAGTGTAGATCTAGAATACAATCTAGAATAGTAAATATGTGATAATAGTAAGTTATTTATTAAACTTTCATATATGTTTTATGTCTTTTTATGAGGTGTACCATTAAAACCCCTTCTCTCTCTCTCTCTTTCTGTATAATCCAATTAATACCCTAATGGCAGCAGGGCCTCATCGGACGCACACTGATCTCATTATTAGTGGCTGGATGATCAGGCCTTCCCAGTGTTTCCCAGCTCAGAGGTGCTTAAGTGCTCCTCATACGCACATAGGATTCCCCCTGCTATTTCAGTGGACACAGTCTGCTCCGTGAGTCAACAGAGACAGAGCCAAAGGTGATAGTCAGCAGAGTGGCCAGGAGTGAACCGGAAACTGGGATTAGCCGGTGTAAGAGAGTTTCCCCTACGCACGCGGACAGGTGCAGAGGCCGGGAAAGGAGGTACATCCAAATCTGGAGAATTGAGGAACACTATTAATCATTGTATTTTCACATAATAGCTAATAGTATTAAAGACAGTTTTCAAAAGATTGGTTGTGAATATGGATGACCTTATGCTACAAATGTTAGCGTTTTCTTTTGCTGATACAGTTTTTGACCTAATCATCGCTGTTTAATACACGCTCAGTTGCCAAAGGAGGCTTGAAATTGTCTAGACTTTTATGAAAGGCAGCGAATAAACAGTTATGTGGTTTTAAATACGAAGTCAGTGCACCTGTTTCAAATTTTAAGTTGATTTCGAATGATTGCTGTTGAGAAATAATAAACCAGTGACCTACGGTATATATGCAAAAGCATTCCACAAAAAGATTTAAACAATTGTGGTTATTATTGTCATGATAATCGAACCTAGTGCAGGACGAAAGATGTCTGCAGACGCCTAGACAAAAACAGCATAAAATTACCTAGGTGTCAGGAAAAAAAACGGAAGGTCACGGTGAGTATAATCTGAGTTAAAATATTAGGGTGAAATGTCTCAACACAGAAGTACAAACATCTTTGCCAGTGAAAATAGTCCGGTATTCTCCTGAAATAGAATCCGACATGTTTGTCTTGGATCAAGCGTGTGCATTTGTCCAAACCACAACGCTGCATTGTGATTGGTCCAGCTCACTGTGGTCATCTTTAAAGGGGACCTATTATGTCAATTTCACTTTTCTGAGTTTTTAACCTTGTTATGACGGCCTTCCTTCATCAGTATTTACTCAAAGTTATATTTGAATTGATTCATACATGTTTGAGTAATCTTGTATTGTTCTTCAGCTGGAGCTCATGTGCCCAAAATTCCCGTTCTCACCTACCACCTACCCCTCCCACTTGTCTGTATTTACTTGTTATAATTCAACATATTAACACTCAAAGTGAAGCTTATTTGGTTCAATACTGTCCCATAGACACTTTAAAGCAATAAAAAATATTTTTTAAAAATCTGTTGCTTTTTACAGTTATATTTTAAAATGAAGAGGCGGGCTTATCAGTTCTGCAGTTTTAAACAGGAAGTCAATAGAACTGTTACTATTTTCAACTTGTTTTAGATCAACTTTGTGTTTTACAATGAACAAAAGGTAAATTACTGATCTGCGTATGTTCTAGATTCTTACTAAATATTAAAAAAAAAACAATAGGACCCTTTAACCACACCTTTAAGAATTGCAAATATTGTGAAAATCCATCTGGTAGAGCCAGATTATGATAAAACCGCTTCTGTATCTTTTTTGATGATTGAGCATATTTATCTTAAAAGACTAATTTAAAGATTTTTTTCACTCAATAAGACCAAGTCTTACTAAGATTATTTGACTCATTCTAACATTTACCTTATCTAGATATAAAAACTTATTTTAAGCAAATTTGAATCTGTTTTAAGCCATTATTGCTTGAATCAAGAATAGATTTGCTTAAAAATCTTGTCATAAGTACTTGAAACTAGTATTTTCTGCTCAAAACAACATTTGTCATTTTGTCTTGTTAAAAAAAAAAAAGGTTAATCCAATTTTCTTGAAATACGACAGTTTTACACGTAAGAAAAAAAAAAGGCACAATTTTCTTATTTTTGAAAGGCCTGTTGTGCAGTGTGTCTCAGTTCCTTGTCTCAGTTTGACCATCTTAGTTTTGTACATTGACAGACATTATTGAGAATGTCTGGTGCAGAAAAAAAGGTGTTTTTTTTTCTCCTCCCACAACTCAATAAAAATAGTGTGTTGCTTAAAACATTTTCTCTCGTCGCAACACTAAAACCAAACAAATCACCAATACACACGTCTGTGACAGGTTTTACATATTGAAAGAGCAGAATAAGAGGTTTATAATAAAACCAAATGACACCTGTTTGGGGGAAATCCTATGTAAAGGTGCTGTGAGTGGTTTGGTCGTACAATGCATCCTTGTAACACTCTTTAGCCCAAATGGTGTCTATGTTATTTCCCCGAGAGCTCTTTTTCCAACAACAAAACGAGGCCCACTCCAGAACAAGGCCAAGCATCTGTCCTCACGCCCGCCGACAGAAGAGGGCTGTTATGGCGGCTTTATTCTCCTCCGCACTCGTACATACGACACTTATTACAGTATCAACAGTTGTTCGCGCACAATAACCTCTTCAGCTCTCATGTGATGAACTGCTATGAGCTCGTTGAAATCCCCCTCTCGTGTCGACTCAAGCACGGCACATACAGGGGAAAAAACACTCCCCGAAGGTAACAATACATAAGCCAGTTCACCCTGTGTGTCGTGTGTGTTTCATGTGTTAGCGCTGTATGCTAATGTGGCGTTCGTGTGTGTCATGGAGGGACAATACTAGAGCAGAGGGTTGAAGAGAGTTAAAAGAGTGTTTTGCTCTTAGTTTTTGTCTGACTGACTGAGCTCAACTTCTTTACTTCCTCAAAATAGTTCTCTGCTCATATTACACAGCTAAAAAAAAAAAATGAAGCTATGAAAACGTTTTCTGAAATAGCAGCAGATGACACTAAAACATCCAAATTTGCTTAGTCCTCAGGAATCAACTTAACTAGATGTTGTAAATAAATAATTTAACTTGTTAGCTTAGGGTGAACAGATTTTCAAAATATAAAACTGGGACACATTTGACTTTTAGTGAAAATAACGATACGAAACATGCATTTAGTCATTTCGGAGCACCTTCACACTCATGTATATTCTCTAAAACTTTTGTCATTGCAAGCTGATGCATTTTTTGTTGTGTTTTGGTCATTTTCAACCATGGTTTTGTCTAGTTTGAGGAAAGAAATAGAAATATATTCCTTCCTTTATTGTTGGGAAGTGTTAAAAGTGGTCAAAAATAAGGACAACTTTGACGGCCAAGCTGCCGGCACAGATGATGGTGCAGTTTTACCCGGCCATCATTGAGTCCATCCTCACCTCCTCCAGCACCGTGTGGTACGCTGGAGCCACAGTCAGGGACAGACACAGGCTGTGTCCGAATGTGAGCCCTAACTACTATATAGTGCACTATTCAGGGGTCACGCCATTTTGTAGTGGTGTCCAAATGTTCAGCAGGTAAAAAAGTAGTGCACTCAAAAAATCCCACAATGCATCTGGAAAAGTAGTGAGCATCGATGGTCACTAGAACGGTCAATATGGACCACAATTCATTGCGAGAATCAGAAAAAACAACACGGACAGCGTCAGGTCTTTAACTGTAAACAACATGACTGAAGTAAAGACGTTAAGAAGCCGCTTAAACTCACTGTTGAGTCGGAGAATAAACAAAACCCACGTAACTGAAAGCCGTTAGCCGTGAAGATGCTAACGTTAGCTGCTAACCTTAGTTGGGGCTGTAAAAGAGGAATTATCCAGTCCGTTTGCGGTTAAATGTACTGTCCAAGATAAACGAGACTTGTATTATGATTAGTAGTCCATAAATATGTGCGTGTCAGACGGACCTGGTCAGTATTTATTACAAAAGTTCATTTTTATCGGACTTTTTTTGCCGACCGTTACATTAACAAGGGGGAGAAGCACGTGACCCGCGTCAGCTGAAAATAGTGCGCTCCCTGTCCGAAAGACCAGATGAATGAGTGCGCTGACTAGTCCACTAAACAGGGCAGGACTATATAGTAATTGAGTGGATAGGGAACGAGTGTATACATTCGGACACAGCGACAGACTGCAGCGCATTGTGCGCTCTGCTGAGAAGGTGATTGGCTGCAGCCTTCCATCTCTCCAGGACCTGTACGTCTCCAGGACTCGGGGGCGTGCAGGTCGGATAGCAGCTGACCCTTCTCACCCTGGACACAGACTTTTTGAGCCACTCCCCTCGGGCAGGAGGCTACGGTCCATCCGGACCAGAACCTCACGCCACAAGAACAGTTTCTTTCCCTCTGCTGTTGGACTCATGAACACTCTATAAACCTGCAACTCTATTGATCTCCTGCATTGTCACTTTAACAGTTATATCATCACCTGTCACTTTATTCATTTGTGCATTTATTCATTATGTTAATATCTTAGTATTGTCCTACCTCTTGCACTGACAGATTGCACTGTTGTTTTGATTGTTCTGATTAATGTGTATATTTTTATTGCCTGATTTTTATTGGCCTATTTTTGCATGCCCTTATACTTGATTTTATATATCTTAAATATTTTTACTATATTTGATATTTTTTACTCTTTAGATTCTTTATCTTGTGTTTTTCTGTGTTATATGTTGCACATTAGCACCCCAGCAAGTTCCTAGTCTGTGAATTCTGTTTGTTCACTGACAATGGCAATAAAATTCTTTCTGATTCTGATTCTGATTCTGACATGTTTTGTGTAAAATTGGGACAAATCAATGATTTTGGATACATTTGCTGGGACACAGGACTGAGGGCTTAAATAGGGACTGTCCCAGGTAAATAGGGTCGTCTGGTCACACTAAGCGGACAACAGTCGTACCAGTCCACAACATCTGCAGTTCGGACAGATCATGATGATGATGTTACAAACTTGTTCTGTCACTACATGTGCAGAACTATCGATGGAAATGTATCGACTTTTGCTTTTCTTGGATTGTGAATCAATCTTCACATCTCTTGTTGAGCTTGTTAACAGCTTAATTGAATTCAGACATTATTGTGCCCTGAACATACTGTACTGTAAAGTAAATCAAGTCAAATTCAATTAAATCAAATTATTTTTGTAGGGTCTAAATTACAGCTCTCTTCTCTGAAAGCGTCACAAGGGTGTTGTTTTAGCAAAAAGAAATGTTAGAAAATCCAACGATACAAAAGTCATTAGTCAAATGGATGACAGTCACTGAGTATCCTCTGTCCTTAAACACAGTGGAAAGAAGAGAAACCTAACAGATCTACTTTCATAGACGAACAAGCTGTAGAAGTGACTGATAGACGATCTGCAGACTGTATTCAGAGCCCATGAGGAGGGACAGAGGCTCATTCAGCAGGATGGGAACAGACTAATCCCAAGTAGACCAAAATTGAAAATCAGATCACTGTAAAATATAAAATCATGTACTGAACTGGGACAGAGTGTGGGTCATAGAGATGAAAACTTCAAGCTCAAACAGAGAATGAAGGAGTTCAAAGGAAATGGTGCTTAGAAAGACTGTTCCTCAAGACCATTGAGCCGTCTTCAGAGACCATCGAGCTGCAGGTGAGATGCACTAGGTTGACCAAGTATTCAGGAACTAACAGCTGCTGATAAACAACATCACCACAGTCAAGAGACAAGATGTCATGTTTCAAGATCTGGCAAGATACAACTGCCACAATTATTCACACTGTAGGAAACTGGAAATAGCATTTGGCTTGGACACACCAAAAATGGTCTAAAAATGACGTCTTCAAACAGTTACCATTGTAAACTGTATGAAGACTTACACCACTGTAATTTATGTATATCAAAATCTTAAAGTTTGTTTTGTGAGATGTATTGTTCAATATATAGTATAAAAGTACTTGTATAATTGTACTAAAACACATTTGACTGCAGATCTAGTCCATGTCAGCACCTGTGTCTCTGCACGTTCACATGAGCTGCTCGGACAGAACAACAGAGGAAGCTGAACGGAGCTTCAGGATAACGCCCTGAAGGTGGGTCCTTGTATGTCTGTGTGTATTTTTATGTGTGTATTTAAGTGTGTGTGTGTGCTGCAGCGCCCTGGGTGGAGCGCCTCATGTTGAAGCTGATTTGTTCCGATGGGCTCACTCAGACTGACTCACAGACGAGACGCGCTCTTCCCCTTTGGGACGGCCCGAGGTACAAGCGCTGATACATATGCTTGCCAGGTTAGATCGTGGACCCAGCCACTCACGACTCGTGTCACAGCAGCAGCACAGAGGGATTTAAACACAGGCCTGCTTCACTTCTGACCAGACTTTGGTCAGTAGTATTGACTAAAAATAATACAATCCATGTAGTTTTTGCACTATTATTGAATGCTCCGGAATAAAAGCTATACCAACTAGACTTAAAGAAAAGAAAAGTATTTATACATAGTCCTCACAATAATTTATCATTGTATAAGCCGCAGAGTTCAAAGCTTGTGAAAATGTATCAGCTTTTAGTCTGGAAAGTAAAGTATTAGTATGTTTTTTCTTGCCATACCACCTATGCTATAATGATCTTGTAAATAGTTCTCCATCAGTTTGTGAAGACCAACATTTGTGAGAACGGCTCTTGGCACGGGACAGTGCGATGCTCCTATGCTAAACTGTCTGAAAGATACAAACGTGCAGAAGTAGGATGGGCTTTCTTTATTGAAGGTCTGATCAACAACAATTCACAAAATTGTCAGAAAATCAAACAATGAAACATCTGGTCAATACCAACAGAAGCATCAGAAAATCAGAAACAGTCATCATTCAGAAATATAAAGGCTGATTGTTCAACAACAAATCGGCAGATGGATAACTGTCGCAGAGCAACCCCTGTCCTTAGACCTTCCCTCTCAGCAAGGAAACGCAAAATAAACAACCTTCCTTCTCTGCAAAAAGAGAAACCTTGAGGAGAACCGCAGTGAAGGAGTGATCCACTCTTATGGATGGACAGGCTGCAGATGTGACCAGAACTGATGCAGATCCTGATGCAATTGAGCCTTATCTCACAAGAAAGCGTACATTTATCACGACATTACAGGACGTATGTACGTACAGGATGTATATTGAATATGATTAGCACGAGTTCACGGCTGTTTTGTGTAAATATTCCACACGTTGCAGTCTCAGTTCATTTCTATGGTGGTTGATAAGATGTGTTCTTATGAAAATTACGAAATTCTGATTCTAATGTTAACATGTCCCAAGCCCCAGCCCTAAACATACCCATTTTAATAACTTGAAGGCTACTTGTTACACCTAAAGAAAATGTCCCCATGTGGCTTCAACCAAGACTTGTGTATTTCAAACTTTTTCATATTGTGCAATATGTAACATAAGTACACACAAAAGGTGTAAAATTGTGCTCATAATACACTGTTTTTGTGTCGTGGTAAATGTACGCTTTCTTGTGAGACTGTGTTGTGCAATTAGAACTTTAAGTGTGTACCGGTATAACTACTTTTCAGTTTCAGTTTTTCATTGATTTGGTTTTCAGTATCGGCCGATACCTGATATTGACCTGAAGTGCAGGGACATAAGACAGCTTTTTTGTAAATAGCTCTATGTACTTGCTTTTTATTGTGATATGAAGACATTCTGTGCCATCATTATCCAGTAAATAGTCTAATTAAAGACACAACAGGAATATCGGCACCTAAATTTTAATAATCTGTATTATTCTATTGTATTAGTGTATCACTACTTAAAAATATACTACTTATAAAAATATCTTTGTTTTTGATAATTTACTCCAGAGGGCCAGTCTTTGGTGTAACAAATGGTCATATTTCAATCACGTTCAGAAGGAATCTTTTGTGTGGGATAACAATCAAAAACCCAGGATCCATTACTAGGTTTCACAAAAAAAAATAATAAAAAAGGATAAATCTAGAGAATCACTAATCTCAAAAATGTGCTTGCTGGGGTTCTGAAAGCCACTTTTAACCCAGTTCTGTTTTACTCAGTAGTGTTACAGTCGTGTGGCCATATCACCTTCAGAATGCCAGATCTCATCATCTTCAAAGCTAAGCCTGGTTCTAACTCAGATGCTTGTGCAGCTGTGTATCTAGTGCAAACTGTTGTAATGTTCTGAGCCATATCACCCACATTGTCTGGTGAGAATGTCTGATTGAGAGACACAGGTGATGGAGAGGAGCGTGCATTTCTCATTTTTGCAAAGCACCAAGTTCAGTAATGTCTTGACATACCACTTTTCCATCACTCTCTTCCAAATCTTTTTTTTTTTTTTCAATTACATTTTCTGTGTGTCTTTTTTGACGTTTCCAATAATTGCTCACCTCTGGATCACCCTTCTCCCACAATGCCTTGCCCTGTTGATGGCTGTGATGTGGTTCATGAATGGTGCTTTTGAGCCGCAGCGGGGGAACGTGGGAGGATTTGGGATTTGGGCTGATTCTCCCATGCCTCTTGCGTCCGGGACACAGTCTGACGGTTCACGGCCTGATAAAGACGAATGACTACGAGGAGGAATCAGAGAATTTCTTTTGTGTCTTTGCTCAGAGCTAAAGACTTTTCCCTCATTTTCAGCATGACTCACTGCACATAATCAGACATTAAAATATGAGCTAGAACCATTAGCCTGCTACATTAGCCATAGAAACGCATGAACTAGTGACCATGACGTGATTACACTCATACAAAACAGTGCAGAATGAAAAGAGCCAAAGGGTTAATGCGACTTCAGCTCGTTATAACAGCGCTGCGAGCTTTGGAGTGACAGATATCACACACCACGGACACATTAAATGACCTCGTATCGGCCTAATGCAGTTGCGAGCTGAAAGACTGCGCTCCGACATAATAGATATGTTTGAATTGCTCTGAAAATGTGTCATCGCTTTATAAAGGAAATATGTTGGGCATTTTAGTGCGGTAATTATATTGACCCTTTAGGCACCAGCGTTGTTCGTTTGAAATACAATCAAGTAAACATGGGACTTGAAATGGACTGTTGCCTTGAGAATCTGAACTGATATCTGTCTTTATTATTTTATAGGACCAATAGGAGTTATGCGCTAACGTCGTCTGGTCTCAGATAGACATAGGTCGCTACGTCTGGTGGCGTATTTGCCATAGTGACACAGTTGTTAACTCTAAATGTGATGGACATCAGATTTTGGATGAGAGAGTTTAGACCTGAAGCAATCCTCTTAAAAAAAGTTCTCTTTTGTCATCTGTTGTAGATGCATTGACGACTGTAACAGCAAAAAAGTACAGCTTCTGAACCAGGTTTTCATAAGAAAAAGTTGTAAAAGTGTGCGATCTACGCGAGCTTCATGCCCAGACTGATACTCACTGTGCTCATGAGCCCAGGCAGAGGCGCTGTGGGCCGAGAAGAAGTGAGCACACGCACCGCTCGATTTTGCCAGACTTTAAAGCAACAACCCCCGACAGCCAAAAACAGTTGTTAACTATCACTTAGTGATAGTGATAGTTTTATCACAGCGCTATCCGCTCTGCCACCGTGCAGTTCTGGCCTCACAGCAAGAAGGTCGCGGGTTCGATTCCTGCTCAGCCCCGGGCCTTTCTGTGGAGTTTGCATGTTCCTCCTTGTGTCTGGATGGTTTCCTCCAGGCACTCCAGTTTCCCCACAAACCAATATCAAGCAGGTTAGAGAACGTTTGGTGATAGTCGGAGGTTGAGTCGCCAGGTGTTCAGGCGAATCGCCTCTGCTGAGCTGTCCCAGGGCAGTTTACTGTCACTGAGTGGGGAGGGGAGGGGTTCATCTCACTGTGAAGCGCTTTGTGACTCTCTGAAATGCGCTATACAAATAAAGATTACTTACTTATCACCATAGCATCTTGAGCTTATAAAATGTAGACAGAATAGTTATATGAACGACTAGGAAAAAAGTGAATCAAAACACAACTTCAGGGAGGTTTTCAGTGAGGAAACAAGAATCTAACATGGCTGAAAGCTTGTTGGTTTAAACATGCAACTTTGTAACCTTGCATTGAAGAGTCTGACACTCAGATTATTCTACTGCCGAAGGATTGAACTGAAAAATCTACAGCTTACTTATTTAATGGACAATAGACAGTAAACAGCTATTGTATGTAAGCGTTTTTTCAGTGATGCTTTTGTGGTATATATTTATATTTTGTAGGTAAATTTCATATTATTTTGAGAAACCACTCATCTCCAGGGAGCTCCTTGTCCTTTTGGTGTGTCCGATGTCCCAAAGGTGTGCCTGTTAGCTGCATCATTTCATTATTGTGTCTTTTGCACCTGTTAACCCGATCCCGCTCTATTGTCTCAGCTGCTGTAGCTTCGGTCGAACTGTCCAAAGATGAAGCGATAAAATGACAATAAAACAACGTGCTAACTCTCTCTGATCAGTGTTTGTTTGGACACATTACCATAGCACTGTTTGGCATCTGTGCTGGAAGCTGGTGGGGAATGAAGCCCTTTCTTCTGTGTTATTTATGACACTGACAGCTGATTAAATGTGGATAAGGGTATTATTTTATCTTATTGAGATCAGTTTGCAAGTTGGTCATTCATCAAAAACATATCTGGAGTGTGCTTTGTTTTAGAAGTGTTTTTGAGACTTTCTGAGAGTTTTAAATGCTTATAAATATTGTTCTTCCACATTTGTTCCTTTTCCTCAGAGTTTGCGCTACCATTAGACAAGGGTAAACACTGGCTCAGTCAAATGCTTCATGTTTCATAGACTGACATCAATGATAAAAGACTCAGAACATGCTTTAGATTTATTAATATTGCAATAATTGACACAAATGTACCTTTAAGTAAGAAACCATCATCAAAATTATATCTGATTATTAAATTAAGGCTCAAACTCATTTTCTCCAACACATTGGCATCTTGGTTGTCACAAAAGGATCGTTGGTGACAGTAATAAACCTTATACGTTGTCACCGTATTTTGATTATTATTTTTTTCATATTATTGAAATTCCAAATAGTGCATAAGTATTTGCAAAAGTCCATAAAATGAATTATTCTTTCAGTTTCAGACAAATCACTGAATTAGGTTAAAAACACAATGTTCTTAGTGATATTGTAAGATTAGAACAAATCTTAAAAGACCTTGAGGGCCATTGGTTTGACAGAAGTAAATTAAGACGTTATGCCTGATTTATACAATAATATAACTTAAAATCAATTTCCCACTGGCATAGATACAGTATCTTGTTAATATATCTATTTACAGTTAAATTAATCCACATTGTACTGTTTAATAATGTCTGTTTGTTCACCAAAATCCACAAAGTTACATAAACAACAATTTAGAGGTTCAGATTGCATTACAGAAGGAAAAAAAAATATGATTTCTTGTTGTAAAATTTTAAGAAAGCAGAAATCAGCACCCCTCAACAACCCCCAAAATTTACTTCTCATTGGATTTCTAAAGTTGTATTTAGAAGAATCTGACTGACACAGCGACTACTCTTTTTCTCTTGTCTTAACTTAAACGACAACATGTAGGGTTTAGTGAAACTTTACGCATTTTCAATCAAGGTGTATTTCTTCCAACAGTCTCTGAAGAAAACATAGATAGATACTTTTTTTAGGCTTCAAGTTACAAAAATGGGTAAGTTTAGGGCTTGAGTGGTAGGTCAAGATTTACCCGTTAAACCCAAAAAAATGCGCCACGTTGCTTCAATCAAATTTTGTGGTTATTGAAAATGTACTTATTGCACGTTGTCACTACGTTTTCTTCGAAGACTGGGGTGATTTCTCTCAATAACAATAATAAAATAGCACTTAGACTGAATAGGGAGCTCCCCAATCACTGCTTTTCCATCAGAAACATACACAGTTGGTTCATGCAAGACAGAACTGTAAACATTTAGTTGTGTTCAGTCAATGAATTGATTAATAGAATCTCAATCGACTGCATTTGTATTTTGATGAAGCTGAAAAAACATGTTACACTTTATTTTTTGGGGGCAGAACCAAAAATGTTATGATACTTGAGAAAATATTTGCTAAAAAAACTGCATGACTGATACAATAAATAGCACAAAGCACAATCATAGTTGACTTGAATATAATGCATCGTCACTTAAAAATGTTCTGTTGAGTCCAAACTATTTCAGTGAATTGTCATCTCAAAATATCTTAATGACAAAAGTGATTCTAAAGTTACTAATGCGGCGATATTGTTCCGTCTGAGTATTTGTATTATGTCATTGCTTGGCCTCTGTATTCCTCCACATTCCTTTCTTGTTTCTTGGTTCTTTTTCCTGCTGCGTGACTTCATCCTGATTCCCTGCGATCACAGATAGGGTTTTATTGGTCTACTCTATGTTCTGGCGTTAGGTAATTGTCTGTAGAGAGGGAGTGAGCCTGATCACTTAAGAATGAGAAGAATCCACTGTATCATCAGATTTTGCAGCAGCGAGCCTGATACGAGAGACCGCCTGAGTCCTCTCACCTCCGACGGCTTTACGGCCTGTTTACGTGTGTGTTTGGGCTCAGACCATAATAGGGCTCTCCGAAAAACACACCGTTATTCAAGACCGGTGAGGAAGTCCAGCCGGCTCCGAGTGAAGGGGAAATACACTGCAAATCAAACAAGACCTGAATGTTAATCTGGATTTTAGACACGTTCTGAAATTAAGTGTTGGGTGTTGGATAGTTCCAGGACTTCCAGGAGCTTCATTGACTATAATGGCATTTGGGGGATTGCAGCTTGCTCCAAAATCAGGAAGTTTCACATTCAACCAAGGAGAAGAAAAACAATTGGGAACCACTGATCAACATCTTAATGATAAAACTAAACTTACTCTACCCTTAAACTCCACACAGCTTCAACCAAAAAGTGTTTGTATTTTACACTCTTAAATCTCTTGTCATTTTTACTCTCTTTTTATATTGTAACATTATATGCAAAAATATGCTAATATGCTCATTGTGGCATTGCGGAATTTAATTTTGAAACTGGGCAAGTCGTTCCTGTTTGGTGTGGGTTGAGTTCCTTTTAAAGTGTCATGGCGGGTGGGCAATAGGAGGACGGGCATGGATGGCTCCTTGATTAGCACCTTGCTGATGGGGAAAAAAGGTATTTTTTTGGATAATGTTTTATTTTTGACTTTAATGTTTACAATGGTAATAAAGGAAAACAAAGGCACATTCACCTGTCCGCTCATTCATTCAGCTGGGTTGCTAACACTCATCATATGCTGTTTTTGTGTTGTGGTCAGCCCAGTCTTTGGAGAAAACGTAGATATACAATGAAATGTCAAAAAAGTACTATAAGTATAGTTTTCACACCTTTTTAACTTCAATATGTCACAAAAAGCCAAAACGTAAAATAAATCTTAGTTACTGATGTAATGTAGCTCTATGAGTATGTGCGCCTCGTACTGCCTCGAGTGTTAGCCAATAGCGAAGCCCGTAGAGGGCGTAGCACATACCACATAGAACCATAAGTTTAGGTGAGCAGTCTCACCAACACAGAATTAGATCCATTTGTGAAGAATATTTCAGAGAAATGTTTTGTGTACCTATAGAAGTATATCTTTGTGTTCAGCTCATGATGAGTAGAATGAATGGGTCGAGTGATTTGATTATTTTTTTTAATTATGGTCTTATATATTTTTGTGTCTAAGGACAATAGTGCTAAATCAGGTATCTACAAGACATAGTTATACTGTTAATATTTAGTTTATGTCATCTTCAAAGTCATCTCAAGATAAGGATAATTTTTCTGTTTTCTGTTTATCATACTTGCCTGAAAATGAATGGATGTGAATAAAAGGTAAGTAGCTTGTATCTCAGCTTTAACAGTCTATAGATTTTGACCGACATTTCTCACTGTTTCAATCAATACTTTATTCTATTTATGAGTTCTATGTTCGAAAAATATTCAATAATTCAACCTTCAAAAATGCATCAATGAAATAAAGAGTGTCTTCATTTACCTGACCTGCTTTTTTCCTAATCCAAGATTCAGCCCTTTCCCAAACCAGTCCCTACTCCCTCTCCCTAAAGACTACACACTACACTTCTGTGAGGACACTCCTTAGTTCGCTTCATTCCTGTGATTTCAGACACACTTCACTCTCTTAAACTCTTCTTTTATTGGCATTGGGACTCTGAAGACAGCGTTATCACCACCTACTGGCCACTTTAGAGCTTGTCTTGTTTGTATTTGTTTTGACTGTGACAAAAATGTAATATAAAATTCCCTGAACATTCCAAATATTTCTTCTCACCAGTTAGATCATTAGAAACAAATGAGACACAAGTCTTCATGGTGAAAGCTCTGCCCTGTGAGTCACCATATCAAAGGTACTTTCTATCCTTATTTTATTTTTATATCATACTGTAATATGTGTCTGAGAGGTGCAAATGAATCCAGCCTCTTTTCTTAGTTACAAGACGATTAAAAATGTCCAAAACATTTTGAGTCTAACAGGTATTTCCAGGACAAATAAAACCTAAATATGCATCAGTATATTTTCTTCATTCATTTTAAAATGACTAGTGTTGGAAATTAAATGCTTAATTAAACATCTTTAAACTTTTATAAAAAGCTGGAACTAATCTCAAGTGGGCATGTTTCCCATGGGGCTGTTCTCAGTGTTACACACACCTGTTTAGTGAGCACCTGCTGCTCACTCGCTCTTAAGTGTCCGACTGTCTCCTACTCACTCTCCCCTTGTGCATTTCGGACAGCACTTGACTCACGGGAGCGCGCAATTCTTAGTGTTTAGGGTGTAGGGAAGTGAGTAGGGAGCCGTTTGGGAAAGGGCCATACACTCAGCCGATAAATCCTACTCCACAGACAAATAGATTGCTTTGAAAAACAGACCCAAACCCAAGCATTACTCACACACCGCCTGCTCAGATGAAAATATTCAACAATGAGGTCATCTTTATTTTCCAATATCAGTTTTTGCAGTGCAGTTGGACTCCGGTTCACCCTCAGTGTCAGACGACGAGGTTTCCGGAAGGAATCCCAGGCATCCCAGGAACTATCTTCCTGATTCCTCAGAGCTTAGTCTTGTGCTCGTCCCGTCTCGATCTCGGGCCAAACTCACACGTACACAAACACGGAGAATGATTTCCACCTGGAGCCGCTCGATTTATGCCATGACTGAGCGGCCGGGAATGCTGTTGTAATCAGGGCCTTCTGAACAAGAGGCAGTGCATCTGAACTGTGATGCTGAGCTGGCAACAACATGGGGATTCCTCAGAGTACAAAGGAAAAATGAGACAGAGATGAGAGAAGAAAGGATAAAGAAGAAAGAGAGGAGGGTTACGAGAGGTGAGGAGGAACATTTCAACTGTTTAAATATGTAGATCAGTAGTTTACTTTTTAATGTAAAACGCAAAACTGATATAAAGCAGCTTGGACAATTTAGAATCACATTTTTTTATTGGAGAAATGGGGCCACATTTTAGTCCAAATGTTGCACTTTGAATTAGGGCTGGGCAATATGACAAAAATTGCATATCACGATTTCGATTTATCACAATTCACATTTTTCACATTTTTATTTTGAGATAAAATAAAAATCCTCTGCTTCTGGGATGGTTCAATACTGTAATAACAGTCAAATCATAGGGAAATCATTATATTGTGATTCACAGATTTTCTGTGCAATGCAGTTCCGTACTCAAAAACAGACACATTTTGACAGACCTTTTCTGTTAGTCAGCCGAGTGAAAAATTGTGGCAAAAAAAAAAGGATCAGTCGCTTTCATTTGACTCATTTATCTTCATCTTTAAGAAATTATGAAAACAGAAATCATGATGAAATCAATATGGCTTTAAGAAAATTCATTCATTTATTAATTTATTTTATTCATTTTCTACCGCTTAATCCCATTAGGGGTCGCGGGTGACTGGAGCCTATCCCAGTAACTTTGGGCCTTAGGCGGGGAACACCCTGGACAGTGGCCAACCTCTCTCATTCACTCACTCACTAAGGGAAATTTACAGTGATGCCCAATTAACCTAAACATGCATGTTTTTGGAGGTGGGAGGAAACCGGAGAACCCGGTGACACGGGGAGAACATGCAAACTCCACCCAGAGAGATCGTGAGATGTTGATATGGTCGACCCGGGAGTCGAACCCACGACCTCCTTATTGGGAAGCCAGAGCTCTAACCACTTGGCTACCGTGCACCCCTTAAGAAAATTATGATACAAATCTTATTAAACACCCTTATCTTCAGAAAGTTCTCACTTTATTGGGATCGGTTACATTCAACAATCAACAAAGGTCGACCAATGTGGATGAGAAAAATAATCTCTAATTGAACAGACAGCAGGATTACGTTGAGAAAAAGTGAATCACGATGTGACAATTTCACTAAAAAAGCAGATTGTCACTGGCAAGAGCTCACGATTCAATTTTTATCATGATATTGCCCAGCCCTACTTTGAATGTGAATTTTTGGAGTAATTGCAATAGAGTAACGACAAGTGGAATAGGTTACATAAGAACTCTCTCAATCAGTTTGTTAAATGGGAAGCAAAGGTATTGGCCATCCTTGGAATACTCTGGATTCTGTCGTAGTAGCAGCGCTTGTCCCAAAGTATTTTTATAGATAAGAAGCATCCTCTACACTCAGAGTTTTAGCTGCTTCCTTCTGACAAAGATTTTAAGGAGCTTTGTTCCAGCCATGATTGTTCCGCTGAATAAACTGTAGTGCGTTTGATTCTTTTTACTATTGTGTGCAGGAACATTTATAACATTGTTTTATTTTAATGTATATTTATTGGTATTTGTTTGTTTATTTGACCGTATTCAAGCATCAGCTGCAGGACAATACAAGATTACTTAAACATGCATGAATCAAAAGGAAGGTGAGAGGAGGAGGAGATGATGTTGTGGTGAAGGACAGTCTCGTCTTAAATCCTGAAGCGTGCAGTGTCCCACATTCAGCACAGTCTCTTTTACCACAGACCTTTTGGTGTTAGGCTGGTGAGGAGACACTGCCAGACCACTGTCCAGACCAGAGAGAGAGTGTGTGTGTGTGTGTGCGGCCTTTATGTCACCACATTTTGACCAGCACTGGAATCTCAAAACGGTTCACGGAAGAGCACCTCGGCACGTTTTGTTCTACACACTCTGAATGTGACTTTGTAAAACATTTGCTTACCCTCGGCCTGGCTCTAGGGTGTGGCAAGGTGAGTAGCTGACATCACCCATATAACTAATGTTTTCTTTAAAGGTATTTCAAAAATTCAACAGCGTTATATACTTACTCCTCTTTCGCTTTTAGTTTCATTTTCACTTTCTCATCACACACGGTACTGTAACAAAGGAGTGACACAATATTTTCTCTCTTTATCTGGAGAAAAATGGGAAATGGAGAGGAATGGATCTTTTTTTTTTTTTTCCGACTTGTCTGGCTGCATATTTTGGGATTATGCTTTCAACTGAAGCAATGAGGAGGAGGATGCTACGACAAAGTTTGGATTATATTATTTGTTTTCTTGTCATTCTTCTGCGTAACTTCAAACTGTGACTGTGATCTTCTGGATTTATACATTTAAAAGACAGAAAGGCTCGCACTGGAGACTGTGTTTTCAGTTGAGTGTACTCCGAACACGTCGCTTCTTTATTCTTGGAAAAATTGCAGATTGTACAGGGCGCAGTCATAATCTATTTGGTAAAAGTAAGACGTGAGTTGCTGTGATATGGAGTGTAGTTTGTGACGTGCGTCTGACGTCAAGTTTAGTATCTCCTCGGCTCGCTTTGGCCCTGGGGTAAAGCAGGGACTAAAAAAGTACCTGGTCCCAGGGATCACCCCAATAGGAAAAGCTCCGCACCACGGCTAAGTCACACAGAGTAGAGTAGGGCCAAGCAGCTATCAATCTGTGTTGTGCCTGTTTTTTGCCAACACAGTCTCTGGAGGAATGTCAAAAGTGTACAATAAGCATGTTTTTCCAGGTTTAACAGGTAAGTTTAGGCTTCAAGTTGCTAAAATGGATAAGTTTAGGGCTGGGGCTTCGGGCAGGTTAAGCTTTACCCATTAAACCCAAAGAAAAAATTGCCACGTGGCTTCAAACAAAATTCGTCGTTATTTTACAATTTGGTTTTTCGGAACATATTGATGGAAAAAAGCCGTGAAAACGTACTTATTGTACACTTTTGACAATTCCTTGTATATGTAGGTTTTCTCCAGAGACTGGGCTGCCTTTGTGTCCCTGGTGTTTCATCTGTGTCTGGGATGTCCTAGGGCTGTGTAGTTTGGCTTGGTCTGAGGTACAAGGCTCATTGGCTCCAGATTTACATTTTTTGTGGTGTACGCTGTCCTGTGGTTTTAGGTTTTTGCCTGAGTGTATGTATTATCTCTTATTTAGATCCCTGTACCTGATGTCTAAATAAACGTTAGCATTCTCGCACATTTTCAGACACTTCACTTTTATTTGCCTGTCTCCTTCATCACAAACCTGCACAACCAGCTTCATCAGTAAAAAGTAATATGCTTCTTTTCTAAATCAAATAAAAGTTAGCAACACATCTTTCTATTAACTCTTTTTATCTTGATGTTAACATTAAAATCTTGACTTTTCAGGTTAAAAGCAGACAAATGCAAACATGGTCAAAATCTTGGCTTCTCACCTCTGAGCACCTGAGCACCACTGAATACAGCACGAATAACAGATTCACGTCACTCTCTGATGAAGCAGACAGCTTTGTACCAGCTAAGTGCCTGAATCATGACTGAAATCTAAATTACAGGCTTAATCAAGGTAACACATCCCCAATGCTAAAAGATTAGCTGCAATGCTTGGTTTTTAGATCATTTACAACTTAATTGAACCCACACGGGTAAATATTTTTGCATTTTCTCCGTGTAACTTCCTCGGGTACATTTTTGGTGGCAGTGCTTAACAAGTGCGAACCATCTGAACGTAATCCCAAACATTTGACACTCTCGCCTGAATCCACTTGCTCTGAGCGGCTCCTCGTGTGAAGAGGGTGTGAGTGAGTGCGCAGCAGTGTGGAGTGCTGTGTCCATGAAAGACTCCTCTCCCCCTCTCCACGGGACGGGAGAGCGGGCCGCCGTGGAACTGAGAACCCTCATCGCCTTCAGCGCGTTGGGAGAGAGCCACGGGGTCTTTGCTAAGTGCTGCCGGACACTATTACTGTGAATAGAGGGCCTCTCCGGGGTGTCCTTTCAAGTGTGGGCGGAACAGGACACTTACACAGAGCTGTGGCCAACTACTGTGTATTTAGTGGGTCTGTGGGGGAAGGATAATGTGCCGCTGCTCCAGGTGGGTCTCGCTGAAAGAGCAGGTACGACGGTCACTGCATGAGACCATATACATGAGTTAAAATGAATTGAATAATGTTTACAGGACATGGATTTCAGTGACAAGGTTTAAATGCAGTCACTATGTCCACATTAGATAAAATACTGCACCTTAAGCCCATATGACAGATATTTCCAATCTTGACTTATTTTGGTGTGATTGAGAGTCCTTGAGGTAAATATCATTACACCAGTAAAGAAAGTGACAAATAAAAGTTGAAAATTACAGGAAGTATTTTGAATCCCTCCACGCAAGAACAATTTACACACCACTGACAGTTTCCTCTGGGAGTTAAAACAATCATTTAGCAAAATTTAAGTATTGCAGAATGGTATAATTTGTCAAAGCGTAACTTCTGAGTCATTTCTGTGGATTTTGGTTCATTTTGACAGTGGGATTGCTAGGTAACATTTGTGGAATTACCTCTACGTATTAGCTCGACAAAAGAAACTTACATTTTATTGAAATAGCCAATTTGCATGAAAACAAGCAAAATGTCTGGTCAAATAATAAATATAATCAGGTTCATCATCGTGTCAAATGCACATTAAAATCTATTTTGTCAAAGCAAGGTTATCTTGTCATAAGGCACTATTCCAGGGTTGTTTCTAAACTCCAAGAAGTGTCCTTTTTTATGTTGTTAGCATCTGATTAACTTTAGCATGCTGACATGCTTTGTGCGTTTGTGAAAGGGAAAGATGTTTGTGCTATTTATTGATTATTATTTATGTACTGTGATTATATTTTTGTTTATGTACTGTGATTGGCTGAAACATCGCTAAGGTGGGGAGGGCACTTTGTCCAATCAGAAAGAAGCATTCCGAAGTTCCTCCTTTTCCCAGCTGCTTCTGACGAGAGCCTGTTTAGATCCATTATGTGTAGAAATCACGTCAGAGAGATTCACATATCCATCTGACTGAGACAGGTTCACTTATTTTCTTGCGGGCTACTGTATTATGTTTTCATGTACTGAGGGCCTAACTTTGAAACTTTTGTTTTCAAAGGGATGTTTATTAAATGTTCCTATAGTAACATGTTGGAGACCTGAGTTGAGTTGGTGTTCTTCAACCTCAGCACCTCTTTGCAGGAAAGTTAGACCCTCTGGAGGGCCAAGTTTAGCCTGCGGGCCTCACTTTAGTACTCCTGGTGTAAACAGTTTGGTTGTTAGTAACAAAATAACATTACAAGAACCTTGTGTCTAAACCAAGCTGTGACTCAGGTCGTCCTACTGTAGCAGTTGAATTTCATAGTGTACTTGGGCTCACTCAGGTGCGTGTGACGACCACCTCGTGAGTCGGGTCATTTATAGCTCCGGAGCGCGTGTTTGTGACCTGACTGTATTAATAGCTGCCTGCTGTTTGCACTGGACACTAACAGGAGCATAGCTTATATTAGCAGATCAGTTTCCATCACACTCTGTGGCGTAGAGAGCGCCTGATTCAGCAGGTGTCCCCCTCCTTAATGTCACAGCGCCTGTTCTCTCCCACTGTCCCAGGAAATGGGGTTTGCCTTGTGATCCCCAAACAGATGCTGGGCTATTATGATATAACGCTCACTAATAATATCTCAGACTGTGAGAAACTATGAAAGTTAATGTGAGGATATTACACTGGGCAGTGCTATGTCTAAATCAGAGATGAAACGTCTGTCGCTATGGCGCCGCTAATAGTAACCGGCCACCGCTTTAATCTGGAAGCACTTAATAAATAAAAATAAATGAATAGATTGAAAGTTTTCTTTGAGATAATCACCTATGTGGTGAATAACGAGAATAAGATGTACATTTTTATTCAAGTTCTGTATTTAAACATATTGCAGATTTTCATAGCCTAAACAATAGCATTATGGATATCAGTTATATCATGCCATTAAACTCCTAATAGAATTTTTAAATAAGTGAAATAAAATGTCAGATGTTTTCAAATTGACATCATTGACAAGAAAAAGTCTGGACAAGATGAAATATTTCAAAACAGTGTGTGCCTCACTAGGCACACTGAGTAGTCAGTGAGATTTCAGATTGTAATTTGGATAATTAAACCAAATATTTAGAAATTGTCACATTCAAATCTTTACTAAAAACTCATCTAATTTAGCATAACCTTAATTTTGTTTTGCTTTTTCTCCTATGCATGTAAAGACCAAATTTGCTCCAATAGCGACTCTCTCATTAATCTTTCATCTAATTTCATGTGTGGCTCTCTGATCAGTGGAGTATTTTGTGCGCGGCTCTGGGGTGCTGTTGTGGGCACACTTGGGTAATTTGTTTTGGCGTGAAACAAGGGCCATCGTGGCGCACTTGTTTGTGGAGGACGGGCAGTTTTTGGTTTGGTGCTGGGCTGTTTGTGAATGAAGCACGTGTTCATTTGGAGGTGAGGGGGCTCATAGACAAAGCTAATGAAGAAGGGTTCGAGGTCGTCATCTTGTGTTCAGCAAAGAGGGAAATCTGGTGCGTCTGACTGGAATACTAACGAAATGTTTGTGTTGTAGAATATTGTGGTTCATCTTGGTTCATTTGGGTATCGTTAGACAAAGTTAGTTGCTATAAAACTCCAATTATTTCTGTAAAGATGGTTCTCTATGCCAGTATTTCAAAACAAGGGGTACAGGAGCCACACAGTTAGGAATTTTTGGATTAAAAATAAGGTGAAACTGGAATTAAAATATGTGTCTTATACTAGCACACATCTGCAAGAATGATTAAGACTACATGGACTTAAATTGAATTGATAAAAAAAACTATGAAACTAACAATATAATGCTTAACAGAATAATTTTAACAAATCTCAGAGTGTGACGCAAATTTTAGAGGGTAGTCAAGACAAAAAATTCCCAATCTGGTCCCTAATCTATTCCCGTGTCTCAGACAAACTCACACCAGTGCATAGCTTACTGTATATGAATTCATTTCAGAGACGCATGGGAAGCTCAAGAAACTCATTTCAAATCAAATCACTTTAGTTTTGTATAGCCCAAAATCACAACAACAGTCGTTTCTGAGGGCTTCCCAAGATTGTTAATTTAGCAAACGTGAATTGTAGAAAATAAGACAATAAACATTGAATAAAACAATAAACATTCAGAAACAGCGATTGATCAAGTATGTTAAAGCAAATTACAAGCAAATGAAAAATTGTCCAGAGCATCTCCTGTCCTTAAACACAAAAAAAAACAAAAAAAAGAAGAGATCCGCTGCCATGGACGGACAGGCTGCTGTGACTAACATCTAATTGCAGATAGAGTTTAGGACTTCTATCACTTTGGATCATTCACTTTTTCTACTTCACTCGTTGATACTTACATAGAAGTTTTTTTCTTTCTGTATTTTTTTTTTTTGACATATGGCCATGTTTACATTGATACAGGCAGTTTTGCTGATTGACCTAAACTCTGAGAGACAGTCCACACATGTATTCATTCATTACAGAGGAAAATGTAAGTACTATACAGTAAGTTGGGTTCTGGATCATGTTGTTCATTTCCACGCCTTCCATATAGAAGAATAAAAAGATGCTGTCCTCTATTTAAATGAATGAACTGTTTCCCACACAAACTGCATCTGTGCGTTCTCTCGAATGTCGACTTTATCTATAGAACATGAAACACAACCATTCTGAGCGTCTTCAGACCCTTAACCTTCCAGTCTCCTTTGTTAAACACCACAGTGCTGACAATAGTGTGATAAAAAACAAAAATAGTTGGACTTCTTGATGCTCTATGTTTGTGTTTGTTCTATAACACTGATTCTTTTAGATATTAATTCAGAAAAATCAGATGCTTTAAATTCGCATGACGTCACCTTGCAGGTACATTTAAATACTGTTTTCATTGTAATGTTACAAATTAATGGGGATAATCTTGACATGTCTAAAATCACCTTTTGAATATTTCATGGTAAAGTACAATGCCTCTTGTCCACCATCTGAACTTAAGACATCATCACATTTCAGGACATAAAAGCACCTAAAGTGAAACAAAACGAAATTGAATTTTTCTGGCGTAAAAAGCTAATTTGACATCGTATTTGCTCCTAAATCGTGGCAGTGGTTAAGTTCAAAACGCGTTCCCTTGTGGGCGATTCTGACCGGAGCCGTAACAGTTTCCACATGCAACTCTACATTTTAACAAACCTCATGTGACTGTGACGACATGTTGACGGGCAGCGAAAATGGGGCTCTAAATTTCACCCTGTTCCCTTCACCTATTTCACGCAGAATCGTCCAGAAAGACACATGCGCGGCTCGCTGTCAGGTGTGGCCCATTTGGAAGGGGAACGCGACGTCTCTTCTGACTTGACAGGTTTAATCTGGGTAATTCGGGGCCGATCGTGTTTCCCCCGAGCGCTGGTAAAAATGGCAGGTGGAGCTGTGTTAGCGTTGGAAGCCCATTGAGTTCATATACACAGGGGTGTTACACAAGCCTATAATTACAGAGTCAAATATATATATAACGTGCACACACATGGCTGACTTAAAACGCATCATGACTTGGCAGTGGGCTTCTTTTCCACCGCGGGTCAGGCTTAGTTCACGCACAAAGAGCCAGTGCGCGAGTGTGTTCAGTGTGGTAACCCTGCTCCACTTTTATTTTTAAAGTCAGCTCAGACAAAGGCCTCCAGTCACTGCGCTCTGAGAACAGGGCCTTGGGAACTTGACCAGCGACTGTTGCGTCACATTGTGTGCCTGACTCTCTGTATGAAAGGAAGACGGGAGAGAAAGAGAAAAAGAGAGAGAGAGAGAGGTAGGGAGAGTGGGTGTAGAGAGAAAGAGAGAAATAAGGTAGAGGAAGAGAAGGAGAAAAGACAGTAAAGAGAAAGAGAACAGAGGGTTAGAGAGAACAAGGAGGTTGAGAGAGAGAGAGAGTGAGTGAGTGAGAAAGAGAGAAAGAAAGAGAAAGAAATAAGGTGTAGACAGGAAGAGAAGGGGGGAGATAGAGAAAAAGGAAAGAAGAAAATGAGAGTGGGAGAGAAAGACATGAGAGAGGGTGTAGAAAGGAAGAGAGAGATAAGGAGAGAGAGAGGAAATAAGAAAGAAGAGACAACGTAAGTAAGGGGAGAGAGAGAATGAGAGACAGCAAGGACAAGAGAAATGAAATGAGAAAAGTTAAAGAGGTGCAAAAAAGGTAGGGAAGAAGAGAGAGAGGGAGTGAAGCGAGAGACATGAGAAGGTGGAGAGAGGGAGAGAAGAAATGAGAGAGAAAGGGGAGAGCGAGCAGGGAGGTGCAAACTGGGAGAGAGAGAGAGAGAAAGAGAGGTGCAGAGTGGAAAGGAAGAAGAGAGGTTAAGGAAAGAGAGAAGAGAGAGGATGTGTGGAGGAAGAGAAGGAGAGGAGAGAGGGAAAGCGGCGAGAGTTAGAGAGAGCAATGAGGTGGAAAATGGGTGAGAGAGAAAGAGACAGCAAAGAGAAGAAAAAGGAAATGAGATAATAAAAGAGTTAAAGAGGTGCAAAATGGGTAGGGAAAAGAGAGAGAGAGAAGGTGCAGAGTGGAAAAGGAGGAAAGGAGAAAAAGGAGAGAGGTTAAGGCAAGAAAGAGTGAAAAAGGAGAGGACGAGAAAGAGGAGAAGAGAAATGAGAGAGAAAGGAGAAAGAGATAGAGAAAGCAAGAAGATGCAAAATGGTAAGAGTAACGGAGAGACAAAAGGAGAGAGTATGAAAGAAGAATGGAGAGAGTGAAAGAGAAGAGAAGAGGAGAAAGGAGAGAAAAAATAAGCAAAGAGGCGGAAAACAGGTAAAAGCAACAAAGAAGAAGTGATAGTGCAGAATGGAAGAGAAGGGAGAGAGAGAGATACAGGGAGAAGTGGAAAAATAGTGAGAGACTAAGATAAGGAGAAAGAGGAGAGAAGGCAGAGAGGAAGAAAAGGAGGACAGAAGGGAAAAGGTCTAAACATGGGTAAGAAAAGAAAGGAGTGAAATTGGATGAAAAAGACAAATAAGAGAGCTTGTGAAAAGAGAAGTGGGAGAGGGAGAAAAGAGGGGTAGAGAAAGAGGAATAAATACAGAAGAGGAGAGAAAGGTAAAAGAGAGAAAGAGAGAGAGAGTGATATAGTGGGAGAGGGCAAAATGAGAGAACTTTATTATGAAACAGGACAGAAGAAGAAGTCAGTTGTTCTGCTTAAAAAAAAAAAATCAAGTAGGAACGGGAAAAAGGCTCTTGAAAATTCTTGCCAGATGTGCAGCCTCACACACACGTACACACACGCACACACACGCAGTGGCTGAATGTCAGGGGACGTCATTGTGTGATGTCAGAGGAAGGCTTTTATATGCAGAAGGAGAAAGTCACTCACACTGACACGGTTTGGGATCAAAGTCACACAGGAGAACTTCGGTTTGGTTTTGGAAAGTCAAAACCCCAAATATCCAGTGTCCAGAGTCTGCAGGCAAATCCTCTGGTCTGGTGCTGTGGTGTTGAATGATGAGTAATGAGATTGTGCCTTTATGAATAAGTGAGTGGGAACAACCCTCAATTTAACTGCAATTCACAATAAATAGCCCAGTCTAGTTCTGATGCAGACATGTTTCCTCTTTTAGCCCCGGCTTTGTCTATTCTGGGTTTAGTTTAACCTTAATTTGAATGTGGAGTCAGTCATTTCTTAGCTCTATAGCCATAATGCCAACTGGCTCTAGATAGATTTTTGTGATATTTGTGACTTTTACAAAATCTTAAAGATCCATTCTGAAGAGACCCTCATTCAGACTGAACCAAACATATGAAGGTTGACCAAGCTGATCTTGATGCTGGACAAATGCTTTAAAAGTGTCTGAATGATTTTTAGAACTGTGCAGATGATCTGAGAAATACCTATGACATCACAAATCTAGAAAATTATGTTTTTCTGAGTATAGAGAAATAGAGAAAACTTATAAGTAAAACAAATTTCAGTAATGAGTCTTTACGTTTTATGTTTCATACAATGATTTACTCTTGAAAGTGAACACTTTCGCATTCTTTTCATACAAGTTAAAAGAATTAAGTATGAAACAAATGAAATTTTTGTATGTGATCTACAATGTTTTACATACGATTCATAGTTTTACTATGTTTTCTGCATGTTAATTTATAATTTAAAGGAAAAATATGCATAATGTGGAATTATGTGGAATTACTGTCATGTAATGCTCTTATCAGTTCCCAAATCGTACTTATTGATCAAATTTACAAAGGATCTTGATCCCTGATTTGTCTGTCATATGTAATCCTTAAACAGATACAAAGTTTATCTATATAATCCCATGATCTTTCTGAGGAAAGAATAGTAGAACTCTAGCTGTGTTCTGATAAATAAGCAATGTAGATGGCTTTGATAAATGAAATAAAATTGCAACCCTTGTGTTAAATATATGAATAAACTCCCAACAAACAGTTGTGTGTAAATGCTGTTTGAGAACTCAATTTACTTCTTTTAATTTTCAGCTTTTATTTGAATATATTGAATATTATAAACATTTACCACAAGGATTATTACACAAAACTAGGTTAAAGTAAGAAAAAGATGATAATCTGTCATGTGGTCTTTCAGCCTTTTAATAAGTTAATTCAGCTAATTTAATTGATAAACTATTTATAACTTTGTAAGACAGAGACGCTAAAGTGGATACAGCAAATCTACTGTCATATATACAGTATTACCGAAGCAGTAAAGGAAGTGTGTACAAAGGGTCTCAAACCAAACCTCATCTTTGTCTCGACTGCTCCTGTCCACCATCGTAATGACTTTTGCACTGTAAGTCTATATTTAGTCCTCATAATAGTTGTTCATTATTTGTTCCCTGGACTCATCCCAACCTGCACAGACTCTGAAGCAGGGGAAGCCAGAGCTCAGTTACATCACGCACACACACACTACTACACACACACTACACTAATCGCTGCCATAACAACTCCGCTGCCAGCCCACTTTCTTTCTTTTCTTTTATTCATCCTCTCTTCCTGTGTTTTTCAGCGCTCTTTTTTCCAGCGCTCATGACGCACACTGGGGCATAATGAAACTGTTAGGCCTGTGTGTGGAGCCTGGATCGTGGAGAGTCGGGCAGGCGGGGTGGGGCGGGCGGGCGGGCGGGGTGGGGGCGTAAGGTGACACCGTGGGCCCGGACTATATTTACAACGGGCTTCTTTAGCGGGGACTATTTTTAGCCGGCAGATCTTTTCTCAGTGATGAAGGCACACTGTAGCACTGTCAAAAACAGGCATCAGATGGCACTGGCTGGATTTGCACCGCGCCGAGCTGCCAAAGGGAACACGCCTTATCCTCCAGCGAGTTCGAGACGTCCAAAAAGCCAAACTCATGCCCTCCGCCCTCACGCACTCGTTCTCAGTCGCGCCTCCCTGCTTGAGAAACTTGCAGTGATTTCCAGAGGCGAGACAGGGAAGGTTTGGTTAGAAATGAACAAAAATATTGGACTCCAAATTCATGGTAAATAGTGGTTTCAGAAACATGTGGGAAGCTGATAGATAGAAAAAACAATAATAGCAAATACTGATGATGATGCTTCCTCTATAATTGACAATAAACATGCTAGCCATCTGACTCTGAAGGTGGAGTAGATATTTTTTTCATTGCAAACATGATTTAGGTTTTAAATCTGATAGATTCCTCTCCTAAATCCTTTGACACACGGTTAATATCGACATATATTCTTTTTGGTTGTAATTATGGTTTAAAAACACTTCTTACAAACAACAAAGTAAAACAGGAGAGAACCACCCAAGCTCAGCCAAACAGAGAGCTGCATTCGGCTCCTGATGAGAACTAAAATTCTTCATCAGAAGTATATTGTAAATGCCGCACGTGAAAATATGAGACCTCTGTGAACTTTCCAAATTGAAAAACAAAACAACTTATTCTCATAGATAGCCAAATGCAAAGCTCTGAAAAAGATATTATTGCAGCAATAAACAGCCCAGTGTCCGAAGAAAACGTAGATATACAACAAAATGTCAGGAACGTAGCCCTAAACTTGCCCATTTTAGTAACTGAAAGCCTAAACTTACCTGTTAAACTCAAAGAAAATATCGCCACGTGGCTTCAACTATAATACATGGTTGTTTTAGCTTTTGGCTTTTAGTAACATATTCATATTGATATTTAGTTGTAAAAAATGAATGCACCCCAAGCGCCATTTATATCATAATACAGTATATATTTTACTCTCTAATTTTCACCAGATCAAAACTCGAAAATGGTTTAAAATGAGGGTAAATGAAATGGCTACAAGTACCACCAGAAGCAGTCTGAGAACCACCAACATTTTGAGAAACACTGCCACAGATCTAACACATTGTCTGTAAATGCCCTGAACATACACATAACCATCACAGAGATATTTAAGCAGGTAAAAATGTTTGCTATAGTATGCATTAAGCGTAAAAGTGTCATTATTTAACTAGTTTCTTATGAAATTACAAACATTTATTAAGGTCACAATGCCCCCTTTCACATCAGAATACACAGATAGTGCCACTTTGCTGTACAAACACAATTACACAATCATTTCACGTCACATTCACAAAAAAGAATCAAACTTTTCATCACATTTTTTTTCATAAAAGCCGCCACAAACCAAATTCTTCTGAGGGCAAAAGCAGTAACGTCACACAGAGAGGCCCTGCTGATCCACGCGCTGCCTTCCGGGACAACTTTACATCACATATTTTATCAGGCCAAGATTTTCAAATGTGTTGCCTCTTTGTGGGGGATTTTTAAGATCTTTGAAGTGTTTAAGTGTAACTACTGACTGCCCACAAGTCTGATACACATCTCTTCAACCAGAAAAGCATCAAACCAAGTCTTCTTCAGGACCAAAATAGGCTCAATTAGGACCAAATAACAAGTGGTATAATCTGATTTCTACTGCTGGTATCTGGCATCTTTCTTAAACTGTAAAATAACATTTGGACGCTGTTACGAAAATCAAATTCTTTGGATATTCTTAGACAGCAACAAACCCGGTTTTGCAACCTTGAATTTACAAAAAAGCAGAGGTCAAAAACTGTGTCATGTTGAATTGTAGCACTTTTTGAAAATATGTAGAAGAAAACTGTGCACTTTTAATGTTGACAAGACAATAGTGAGGCTCCATTTTAATAATTTTGCTCATATTTGATCATTAGGCTGTTCAGTGCTGGGGTGGAGCAGCTGGTTTCATTTCACTTTGTAGAAACTGTTTGACATTGCATGTTGGGGTTTGTTTGCTCTGTATGCGCTAGTATCAGTGATTGTTGCAGTTTTTGTGCCATAAAATATGAATTAAAGGTGGGGTAACTAATGTTTTTACTTGTAAATAGTAAACTTTGTGTTTTCCACTAAAAAGTATATGATAAACGCAGCAGAAAAAACGAGGCCACTGGAACTGTCTGAACTGAAAAATAATAAATTTTAGTTCTAATCAGGAGCCGAATGCCTGATTGGCTGAGCTTGGGGGGTCCATTCAGTTTCACTTTGTTGTTTGTAAAATGAAGTTTAGAAGCCGTAATTGCAACCAAAATGATTACATGTGGATATTGACCAAGTGTTGAAGAATTTATTAGAGAAAGTTGACTTATTTAAAACCTAAACCCATGTTGGCGGTGTGAAAATCAGCTACCTCACCTTTAAAGATACAAAATCTAATTTTAAGTAAATATTTGACATGAAGTGACATATTAACTTTGAGCAATAAAGTTAAAATGTCATTCATTCATTGATTTTACTACTGCTTGCTCTTGTTATGGGTCGCGAGTGACTGGAGCCTACCCAGTGACTTTGGCCTTAGCGGAGTAAATCCTGGACAGTGGTCAGCTCATCACAATAAGACATTCTCAATGGGCCAATTTGTGAAAAAAAAAAAGGTTCAAATGGGGCTACTACTCACCAGTATCAAAATTGACCAGAAAACCATAATTGTTTCTGGGAGTGGAAAAAGGAGGACAACTGGTTCAAATAACAGTAGGCCGATATTTAGATTTTTTTTGGTATATCGGCCATATTGGCTATCGATTCCAATTTTGGCGGATATCTGATCAGACAGTTGTTTGGGCTTTTCCTCTGTGAGAAAGCAGCACTCACAGTGATCAGCTGAGTCTTAGTTGGCTTGGAAAGAAATGATAAGACTTCTTTTATCTCCATTCTTAAAGAGTCCTATTGTGGTTTTTTTTAATATTTAGTAAGAATCTAGAACATAAGCAGATCAGTAATTTACCTTTTGTTCATTGTAAAACACAAAGTTGATCTAAACAACTTGAAAATAGAAACAGCTCTTCTGACTTCCTGTTCAAAACTGCAGAACTGACTTTAAAATGTAACTGTAAAAAGCAACAGCTTTTTAAAAACTATTTTTTTATTGTTGGAAAGTGTCTATGGGACAATTTTGAACCTATAAGCTTACTTTGAGTTTTAATCTTGTGAATTATAACAAGTAAAAACAGACAAGTGGGAGGGGATAGGTGGTAGGTGAGAACAGGGATTTTTGAGCACTTGAGCTCCGGCTGAAGAACAATACAAGATTACTCCAACATGCATGAATCAATTCAAATATAACTTTGAGTAAACTAATGATGAAGGGAGGCCATTATAACAAGGTTAAAAACTTAGAAAAGTGAATTTGACATAATAGGTCCCTTTAGTCTGCCGTCTTAAGTCTTAAGTCTGCGGTTTTGTCTTTTTTATTCTTGTTCTATGACTTTGGCTGTGCTTGTATGTCAATATCAATGTCTTTCATGACACTATGAGATGATTGTGTCTTGGGCCAAATACAATCAAGCGTCTTCACATTGTGTGACAGAGATGTACTTGTATCGTGGTGAATAATAGTTCATATTGAAGTTTTTTTTTTGGTTATACTTTTTCTCCCAAGCTTTGCTTTTAAAACTAAAATTAGAAAATCAACCTCAGAAATCAGACTTGAAAATGACCCATGATCATGATGTCGGCATCGGCTGGAAAAACTTTCAAATATCATATCCAAAGAGAAAACCCATAGTGATTGAGCTCTAGTTTTATTAAGTATCAACCAATATCAGTACTAATATGGCGTTATCTCTCCACAGTTATTGCAAATGTATCAATTTGTGTCATGTAACTGTAATTATCCTGCAAGTCACATTTAAAGGGGCACTGTGTAAAAAAAATAAAAATAAAGTGATCCCACTTTTGAACACCAGGGGGAGCCTTTCCAATGCATTTTGCCTATCTACCCTGCTGACATCTAGCGTCAATTTATCACATTCCGGCCCGTAATAAAACATTTCAAATAAGTATAAATGTATCACAATTGATGTGGAGTGGTTAACAGTGCCTCTTAAGTATTCATGTTGTAAAGAATAAATATGATTTAAATGTTTGTGGACTATAAGTGATAATTAAAATTCCTCTCAATCTTACACAGTGCCCCTTTAAACAACTTTGTGTAAATACAATTTCAAACGTGTCGACGTGTAAACAATCTTACAATATAAAGGTTCAACACGACTGAACTGATATTAAGGGATCGATTCAAATGGTGCTTCCCTAAACAAGACCTGTTTGTTTTGGAGACGTGCCCTTGAAATTGATCTTGGACAAACGCAGTATAAGGTCAGTACATGTGGAAGAGCGGCTGAGTGAGCTCTGTTTGACCCTGTGTTGTGGGGCCAGGGGGCATTGACAGTGAACTGCAGCGGACCATAATACAGGCGCTGTCAACATGCGAACACATCACCTCCTTCAGATGGGCAAAAGGAGGTGAGGGCTGCTTACCAGGACAAAATAAATGAGAAAATATCACAGAGGACTGAAAAACATCTCTGCAGAAGCAATGAGCGAAGAAAAACACAGTACGTTGTGAAGTTGATTTGAAACGGAGCAGGAAGAAGTGGTGACCAGACCCAAAAATATTGTACAAGCATGCACCCTGGAGCAACTTTACTCAATGTTTTCATAATTTTTGAGTTACAGCACACTTTTTGCTTTGAAATTATTGCACTGTGCACCTACTAATGTTCACAAATCAATTCAATTTTTTTTCTACTGTCACTAACCCAGAGCCAAGCCACAATCCTAAACTTAGCCAAAGAATTGTTAATCCCATATAAGAGATTAGAACATTTTTCAAATTTTGACTTTGTTTGGTGTGATAGTCTTTGTGGTAAATATTCATCATAATTGTAATTTATGAATAAATTAACAACTAAAAGTTGATTTTGACCCAGATTTACAATGTGTTTGCTTCTAGGAAACATTTGTAGATTCCCCTCCACATGTGTCATTTTCACTGTATATTCATAATAAACTTCTCCAAAACAACCAAATTAGGTGAAAACCAACTATATGTTCAGTGAAATCTTAATCATTATCATGTTAACATATATATGTTTTACTATAAATGTAGTCTAACCTGTCATACACACTTGAACTATTTCTAATGGAAAGGTTGGTGCGACACGAACACAAGACTTGCACTTGTTCTTAATAAATATGACTATACAATGATCTATCCGATTCTTTTTAACGACTCCTCACTCTAAGAACGATTCATTCCCTCAATAGAAAGGAAACAAATACAAATACAGGGACAAAAGGGAGGCTTTTTCACTCAAATGTGCATGTACAGTGAACTCAGAGCTCTTGTGTTCTCCTGGTGTTACCTTATACACAGTTCTCCGTGTATTGCAATGGGTACACACGTGTTGCATTAACAAGTGCACATGCTGCTTTGGGCTCACGGATCGGGATGACAGATTTTACATTCATGGTTGCAGTCTGATCAAGTTCTCGTATGTTTGCGATAACATTACATTTAGACATGTCCAAGTTTGTGTCCTTATTTGGTTAATTTTTCCATCATTATGACTCAATTTATGAGTCATATTGAAATAAACATCACATCATGTTAAACCTTAAAAATCAAGGAACAAGCCTTTGCAGTCATTCATGTCCGCTTTGTCCTAAAAAATGCAGAATTTCATGTTTTTTTTTAAAGGAAATCTACTTTTCTGAGTTTTAACCACGTGCCAGAAGTGTTCTCTCATTAGTTTACTCAAAGTTGTATTTTGATTGATTCCTGCATGTTTGAGTAATTTTGTATTGTCTTGCAGCTGCTGCTCCAGTGCTCAAAAAATCCCCGTCTTCACCTACCACCTATCCCCACCCACTTGTCTGTACTCAAAAAATTAGGATTGTGAGTAAAACATATAGGCTCAAAATTGACTTGTAGAAACCTTTCCACAACAAAAACTTGTAATTTTAAAATCTGTGGCTTGTTAAAGTAAAATTTTACAATGAAGAGACTCAGTTCTGCTGTTTTAAACAGGAAATCAATGAACCTGTTTTCAACATTTTTTTGTGTTTTGTAATTAACACAACATGAATGTATCCTTTAATATTTAAAAACTAAATTATTTGTTAAAAGCACCTTGTATTTGAATAAAAGCAAGGTGGATTAAACATAGAGAAATAAAAACTAATAAAAAAGTTATATTTTTGAATGACTCGTTTAGATCATGAAGAATTTAATATTTGAAAAAGTCAAAGGTCTGTTTCAATACGGCCCTGGAGGAAAATAATATCTTATCCCTGCTCTAAATAATGACTACACCTCTGGATTTATGCAGAAGATTTTCAACCATACTTACTTTAAATATATGAATCTTCCTATATTTTCTAAGTTGCAGCGTGCTCTCACACGATAACAGCTGAAAATCAAGGCCTTAAACAACAAAACATGATGAATAGATGCATAAGTAATATATTTTCTCTCCTAAATGACTTGTCTTTTCCTTTATGCAATGATTTTGAATGAGCTGCGGCCACCACAGCGCTGCCTTAAGCCCACTGTTTACTCAACACCGGGTTAACGTCACAAAAGAAGAGGTTGTTTATGCTCACACGTGTCGGATTGTACACCGTGCTTTGCCATCATGTCCGCTCTGTTACCAAACACACAGCCGCTGCAGCCTCCTGACTCAGCCTCCATGGTGAACATTCCTCCCAGATGGCCAAGCGCAGTCACACTTTTGTGGTAGTTTTCCAAGATATGGGCGTACGGGTGCAGCTGCCGCCTTGTGCCATCATTTAATAAGCACTGTAGTGGGCAGTGCGAGAGCGTCACTGCGAGCTCTCCATGCGTAATATGCTTTCAGAGGCTATTTGTAACAATATGGTCCATAAAAAGCAGATAGCATCACAATACACCATCCGCTAATAACATGGTGCGTTCTGGGGGCGTCGTGAGTTTCGGAAGGCCCAGAGGGAGGAGGCTTTGTGGCCACTTTCCCATCATCCTCTGGGGAGCTGCAGCGCTGACCACATGTTGACATCACTGTGCAGAAAACCATGCAATAGGCCTACGCTCATTCCAGGTCAAACTCCACTCACAGATGTCACAGAAACTGGCCCGAGTTCCCAGGAAACGGCTTCATTCATAGTTTCTCTTGAGTGGATTTGATTTGGGGCTGTTGGTGGCAATGTAGCTAATAGTCGGGGAGCCAAAGTCTGAAAAAAGGGAGGAACCTGACATGGCCTGTCGTACTTTTTATTTGTCATTTTTTTGTTGTCTGCTCGGCTGGAAATATCGCAAAAAAAAAAATTTAATTATGGCCCTTTTGATGCATTCATGAAAAATGCAAACTATCCTGTATTCCTGACTGGATTGGTTAGCTGTTGATAAATACATTCCTCATGCACAAAACACATGTAGTAATAAAATTCGGTGAAAAAATAAGTCTTAAAAAAATGAGTGTTTTCTCCACGTTTTTACCATATTTTCACCTTTACTTTCACCTTTACTTTGTTGGCAAACAGTAAACTCGTTCCATTGAAAAGAAATATAAAAATCCAGCCAAAAATAAAGGAACTGTGATGGCTTCACTGCTAATTGGCCATCAACAGGTTCAGAATCCCAATGGAATCTATAGGCTTCTCTCACAGTACGAAAGGCTCACATCATTGGTAAGTATCTGCCAAGCACCAACCTAATCATCCCACTTCACAAGCACATTAATACTCTAAACAGTTTTTTCTGTTAATAGTTCTAAATATAAATAATATTTATATATAATAAAGTAAATTGTTTGTATTTTATTTCTTGTGTGACATAAAATCCTTGGAAAAACAAAGTTATGTTAAAATTAAAAAGACTTCTGGGCCATGATGTCATCCCTTTGTATTTGTTTTTTGTGAACTGTGCTTTGCAACAATGGAATTTCTTCAGTGTGGGACAAAAAAAGTCTTATCTTATTCACTTCTAGAAATCAACTAATTAATACTCAAGAAGTCTGATTCCCAACTAGTTAATGTAAGACACTCCAGGTGAACAGAGACAAAATCTGAAGGAGACCTATATAAATCATACTTTTTTTTTAATTGTGTTACAGCAGGGTTGTTGTATTTTGATTGATTCATGCATGTTTGAGTAATCTTATTGTATTGTCCTGTAGATGATGCAAAAAATATACCATCAAGTGACCATGTGTACTGTGTTTGTATATGTTCGGAGAAGTGAGTGGGGGCGCAAAAGGTGCAGCGGCCCGGAGGCTCACTCCAAATGTAATTTCGGAATACTCTGTGACAGTGACATAAATCTTTCTGTTCTGTATTATACAGTGTTATTCCTGTTACATTTACAAATGCTTACTGATTAATTTATGGAAAATGTAATGTCACAACACATTTTCCTCATAAAGTTTTCTTCACCTTTAAGTGTCGTTTTCAATAGAATGTAAAAACAAATGATTCATATGAAAGAAACTTGAGTTACTTAGATTGAAACTAATAATATATTGTCAATGTTCTAGTAATAACTTACAATACTTAGTAGTGTAAGTTATTACTTAAAAAGGGAATATATTAAAGTAGCTACTTACTTTAGTATTGAGTTACTTCCAACCCTGGTCTTTATAGACAATGGGCGTACTGCTAACTCAATGATATTCCAATACATTTGCCATGTACAACAATCCTTCTCTATACTTGCTCCTCTCAGTCTTGGTTGAATCACTGCATTGATCTTATGAATAATAGAGCATCACTGACCAGATGACAGTATTAAATGTGACATCCAATAAGCAGCTGCATCCACTGTTCTTTACGCACAAATGCAACTTGAGCCAGTTTACCTGCTGCTCTGCTCCCAGTATAATAAAGAAAAAATACTTCCAAAAGGTCAGTGTTTTTTCCCTGAGTGATAAAGCAGAATACAAGTCCAAATACATTCGTCTCATAAAAGAATTACAAGGTGCCTGCAAAACAAACCAGTGATTTCTTGTTTTTACAGCCTCTAAATGATGCAGAAGGAAGTCCTAGGCTCATGGCACCTGAACACATGCTAAGCTGACGGTCTGTCTCCTCACATCAGTCATTCAGCGTGAGAAAATCTGCAACTCTGCATTTTTCTCTCCCGGCAGATTGGGCTGTTCATGTCATGTAATTTTAATCTGTGATCAACTGTTGAGCTGGCTCCAGAACAGGGCAAAATGTACTGTATCGTTTGGAAAGTTTGTGCCAACATGTGAAAGAAAAAGGCTTGGCAATACTGAAAAATTACAGCTCATGTTATGACAGGGTTTTACAATTTTCTAATTTTCACTTAGTTTGCTTAGTTTGGTAGATTAATACATGTTTATAAAAAAAAAAAAAAAAAAAAAAAGTTTGAAAATAGACTAGAAAAAGCAGACTGTAGAGCAGAGTGTCATTATCTTATTATCCTCCATTATGTATCGTGTTCACTTTTTAAAATCTTAGTTTTGAGATTTCAGGCTTTACATGGGCAGGACCTGTGTTTTTAACAGACCTGATTCAATCCTTGAAGCCTGAGGTCATGTGGACAGACCTTCTGATGTTCTATGAACATGTTTTGCAGTTGTTGCGCCTCGACTCTGGAATGAACTGTCGTTGTCTTTTGCTCTTTGGACTCTGGTTGCCTTTAAACAGCATCTGTTCTTTTATTGACCTTTATTTGACCAGGAAAGTCCCACTGAGATTCAGAATCTCTTTTACAGGGGAGTTCTGAGGGAGGTGAGGCATTAATGGACATGTTTTTAGAGGAGAGGGAAACCGGAGTACCCGGAGGAAACCTACACAGACACTTTGTGATTTTGTGTCTGTTAGAAGCGCCATAGAGGATTACCTGTTTATCAACACGGGGGATACACATGCAGCCGTACAGTAGAAAGAGCCGCCGCTGATTGACACAAGTTGTAGCAGCAACACTAGCTATTACTGTTGTCAGCTACTACAAGAGTTTGTCACTGTGTGAAAACAAACGTTATGCTGCTAAAGAAACTTTTATGAATGAAATACTTGATTGAAACAGCTAGCTCTCGTTCTGTTTTGTTGTTTTTATCAGAGAAGTTTTATCAGAGAAGTTTCCCCAGCGAACTAGACAGCATACCTTTCTACTGGTGACATGCGCAATAGACGGAAATGACGCGAGATACTTTATAGAATGAAGTTGAGCTCAGTATTTTGAATTTTAAAATCTCCATTGATTTAGTTTTTGTCAAACTGATATTTCTACATATATATGATGTCTTAATTCTGTGCTCTATAAGCAAAATGACATAACTACATAACTCCACGTTTTTATAGCGACTTGGGGCTTTTCATTTGGAAATTTTTTTGTGAATTTGCAGTTTTTTGGACTTGCTCCTGAGCGACACTTCATCATAAAGTAAGTGATTTTACTTGTTTTTCCGTTTATAATTAAGAAAATATACCCACTAATGACTGACATGTGTTTTTTATCATATTTTGTCATTGATGATACAAATAACAATTAGTCAAAGTCATTAACCCTTGTTCTGAGATGACAATAATGTTTATTAATCATTTTACCTTCTTTATATTGGATGGCTGAGGTTATTTGTTTTGGTCTTTTTTTTTTTCAAAGGCTTGATTGCTGGTTGGTCTGAAAAACTGGCCACACTGCAGAATTTGTAAAATGAACTCTGCAGGAGGTTGTGGAGGGGTTAAGGCCTCGCCCCTTTAACTCTCCACACCTCAGCCTAAAGCCAGTGGGAGTAACGAGGAGGGGACTGGCCTGTAATTATGTGCTTATCCCCCGTGTAGCCGGCAGCTCAACATGCATGGTCTGCTGCACACTTCCACACATGCACAAGTGAACATCGCTCCACACTCCACACTCGATTTACACTGATGTAGAAAGTCTCTGCTCAGACACGCAGGAGGTATGCAGCCACAGGGACATCCAGGAGCACAATACACTTACACTGGAGTGGACTCAACTCACTCTCATGGCTACTGTCAAGAGCAGGTTCATATGTTACTACAGACTGAAAAATATTTAAAGGAGCACTATGTACATAATATTGATCGTGTCATAAATATGTTTTGGGTTTCTTATGACATTAATCTTTACAGTTTTTTATTGATTTGATTACAGGTATTTCATTATGCATCAGTCGGTTTTATTTCACAAACCGTCTGTATCGCACCATTGTGGTTTGTTCGCTCCACATTAGACGGGACCTTTTTTGTCTTAACCAATTGCTGCGGACAAATACATGAGTTCAAGAATTAGAGCATAAAATGTGTTGTCATTTCTGAAATAAAAGTACTGAATTAAATTTAAGTTAATATTTAACACAAGGTTAAAAAAGAACATACACAGTCTGCTATCTCAGTGGTTCCCAAAGTGGGGGCCGGGACTAGGGATGCACCGATCCAGCTTTTTCAGGTTTGATACCAATCCCGATACTTTAGAATTAAGTATCTGTTGACACCCGATAACAACCAATACTAGTGTGTAGACTGTGTTATGTAGCTGGTATTTACATTGCAAGTAACAACTAAACTTAATCTGAATAAAAGGTCAAACATTATGAGATATTCTGCATCAACACCAGTCAGTAAATCTCATTACGCCCAATTAAAGACACAAACATATTGGCTGAACCGATATCATTGAGCCGATACTCGATCCAGTAAATTTTCTGGATCGGCACATATATCAGATCCCAATATTGAATCGGAGCATCCCTGGTCGGGACCCCTCGAGGGATCACAAAGCAAAATCAAGAGGTTATGAGATGAAATAAGACGTACTTTTACAATTAGGACTTGGTATTTTTTTCTTAACTGAAAGCAACGTGTTTGACTGAATTTTGATCTTATAATGCAATGAACTACTAAAATATATGAATTTCAACACAATTTTAATGGTTTTCTAACTTAAAATTATTACAGACATCTATTTTATTTTGCTATGGGGGTCGCAAGTTCATTACATGGTTATTTTGGGGGTTCCAGTCTAAAAAGTTTGAGAACTTTTGTGCTATCCCAATCCGGGTTGGTTCTGGCCAACACACCGATTCATCTCTGTTAACTGATTGGTCGATTGTACTTCCTGGTTTTGGGGAACCATCTAGACTTCTGCGATACCTAACCTAGTAGCCGGAGTGAAATTAAACTGAGTGGAGACAATAGGTGGTGCCTGCCTGGATAATCTAAAGGTCAGATTTTACATAAAAGCATCTAATAATAGTTTCCTTAGCAAAAACATACTTTTGGTTGTGTTTTGTTTAATTTGCAATTGTTTGAACAGGTCTGCATTATTTGTCTAATCTAAAACTGTAAAGCTCTAAATGCTCTGTTTCACCTTGTGATGTCATTAGTTTAAGAAATTGACAGCTTGTTTTAGACACAACTGCACTTTTCTAACTCAACTTTTGACTCAACTCACACTACAATAATCCGATTAAATTCATTAGGTCTTCTGTTCTAGTTATGTGTTGTATTCATACCTTCGGCTGCACACTGTAGCCTTCTTCAGAAGTGTCACTTGGTGTGACGTGTCTGGTCTGCTGGTTCACACAGGTTTTGGCGCCATTTGTCTACTTGGGACAGTAGGACAATGGCACCATCAGCAGTCCGACATCTTCAGAACTGTGTCCCAGGTGTGAGAAAGTTGGTACGCCCCCTCGTCCCGATTTACAGTCTGGTGGTAAGGTAGACTGCAAGGTATGAATACAGTAGAGGTCTGTTCATAAGAAAAAAAACAACACATTTTCACACTACAATATTTACTTTTTGTTCAGTCGTGATTAACCGTGAAAATCTTCAACTTATGCATATTATTAGTTGATCATATCACAAAGTGCAATCAAGTGTTTTCAGTTGAGAACAACTATAATGTAGGATGTGTGCTTTAAAGACACACCACGAATGGCCTATGTTTTGATGAAGATTCACAATTGTACATACATTTAAATGGATTGTAGGCCATTTAATGCCCACTATGCAACTTTCTCGGTAGAACTGAAAAAGTGGCTGTGGAACAATCACCTTCTGATGCTGGTTTCTTAATATATGTAACATCTCTTATGTGTAAATATATAATTGTTGATGTAAATGAAAAATGCTTCATTTTAATGTGTCATATTCTTAACCCTTTAGTGTTCAACATAATATGCATGGATTGATATACAGCATGACATGAGCTTCAGATTGCCTTTAACATGCTCCAGTCTTCCCTCCATCAGCTGAAGTTGGTCTTAAATGCAAAAAAGACCAAACTAATGACTTTCTCGAGAGCTCGTTGTCAAAATGTATTGCATGGTGATATTCTAACAGCAGAAGGAGAGGCCATTGAAAAAGTGGCTTGTTACAAATATCTGGGTGTGTGGATTGATGATAAATTGTCTTTTGCTATTCACGTTGAAAATCTGCTAAAAAAAGCTAAAAGCTCTTCTTGGCTTTTTTTTATAGACATAAGAACTGTTTGAAACCTAATGTACGAAAAACACTTGTACAGGGCACTTTTCTTTCAGTTTTGGACTATTACTACATTATTTATATGAACGCAGCATCGTCAGTTCTGCACAAGCTGGTCACAGTTTATCACAGTGCATTACGTTTCATTACAAACGCTCCGTTCAGAACCCACCACTGTGAGCTGTATGGACTGGTCTCCTGGCCTTCGCTGAGCCTCAGAAGAAAACAGCATTGGCTTATTTTTATATATAAAGCCATAATGGGTAAACTACCATCATACCTGTGCCAGCTCCTGACTCCAGCAAACAGTGGATATAACTCGCGTTCTTCACAGTGGCTTCTGTTTAAGTTGCCCAGGATTAACACAGAACTGGGTAGAACTGCATTCTCGTACGCAGCTCCCTGGGTTTGGAACAACATTCAGAAATCTTTAAAACTTCCTGAACTGATTCCACTGATTTCTTTTAAGTGTCTTCTTAAAAATGTCTTCACTGAAAGTTGTAAATGTCATTCTTGAGCTGGATATTTTATTTTTTATATATATTATCATGGTTTTAAATGTTTATTTGTACTGTGGTGCCTCTTGGCCAGGTCTCCCTCGAAAAGATATTTATCTCAAGGGACTTCCTGGTAAAATAAAGGTAAAATAAAAAAAATAAATAAATAAAAATTATTATGTTAGATAATTATTATGAATAAATGCTATGGTATGACGCTGTGTGCTGATGCTGTTTGTGAGTGTTCTGTGTCTGACTGTGAAATATTGCTCATATTGTTGAATGAGTATAATTTCACTGTATTATTTATCAGGGACTGCAGATGGAAACTAGACACTTAGCAATAATCTGGTGCAGAACATCTCTGTTTTAAACTTAATGTATCTGTACATTGTTCCTTTAAATAAAGACTAAACTAATCTATTATAGTTGCTTTAGACACTAGAGAAAGTTCACTTTTATAGTAACTGTTGCCTGTCCAGCTCAGCTTTTGTTATCTCGACCTGCGTCATCAGATGTAAAACTCCCTACAACAGGAGCACAGCCACACGTAAATGAAATCCAGGTTCAGCTTCTGCGTTAGAACGTCTGCGTCTCCTTACAACTGTTGGGTAATAAAAGACACGTAGCACAATGTGACTGCATGGCTAGCACTTACAACTCACAGCAAAAAGGTTCCCGGTTTGATTCTTGACTCTGAACTAGGCATTTGTTTTCTCCAAACCAACACAAGATCTAGAAATGATGGTAATTCTCTGCTTCTGACAGGTCAAAGGAACTTTACCCAATTCTCACAATGCAAACAAGCAGAACGATATTTTTTACAGCAGTATCATGGCCCCTGTTGTATTTCTGGGGTGCCTCCGAACGCCTTAGAAAATGCTTAGAAAATGCTTTGCTCATTTATGCATTCTCAGCCTTATATATCTTCATCACGATAATTTTGGAAGAACTTTTCACAACTTTCAGAAACCAGCATGAGTTGAGTCACATAAACATTGTACTTAACTTACTAATCAGTATCCTTTATGTGAGAAAAAAAATTGGAGTCTAAAGTAAATAAATGAATGACACTAACAAGTTAATGTGTTGGAAAAGTGCTGGTGCCTGCTGCTCCGACAGATGCTGTAAAAGTGTGAGCAGATGTTTGGTGCTTATGATGAAGTGCATTTACCAAATATATGTAAATATCCAAGCAACTCATGGAGATTCCACCACTTGTTTACGAAACGTTGACAAATTGGACTTTAAATAGTTCCGTTTATCCACTTTATCAGATGTGTCCAGGTTTACTCACGACAGTCTTGGTGCTGACAAAAGTATTACATGACTCAGATGTTTATCAGTAGTGAACTAAAACAGTAACAGTAGTGAACTAAAACAGCCACATTCACAGTTAGGGCTGGATGATATTGAAAAAAATATCTTAATACGTTTTTGGTGAATGTCGAGAGATTTGGACTTAGTTTGTAAAAATTCATCATAGTTTTACAGCAGCTACTTTGCAAATTATGAAGAAATTGACAAATAAAAGTTGAAAAAGTTCTAAAACAGAATCCCTAATTATCCTGTCATCAAAAAGTGGAAAAATGCTAAGACAATTTACACACAACTGACACAGTTTTCACTGGGTTTTAAATTCATTTACTGTAACACAATTTAAGTGTTGCAAAATTTTGTCATTTTTTTTATCATTTGTCAAATCATTACATCTGTGTCATTTATGTGGGTTTTGGTCCACATTTACAATGCGGTTGCTACGTCATATTTGCTGGACAAAAATACTACAAAACTCAAAAAAAAAAAAAAAAAAATAGCCAATCTAGGTGAAAACAAGCAAAATGTTGAAATCTTAAATATAATTATGTTCATGTTTTATTGAAAATATGGTCTAACCTGTCATATGCAATTTAATATTTGACCAGAGGTCACAGGACAGTCTTCTGTCTCAGCCCCAGTTGGTTCTGGCCAACACACGCTCCATCTCTGCTCACTGATTGGCCGATTGTACTTCCTCATGTGTGCAGTTCTGAAATACTTGACCTAAAAGCAGGACTGAAATGATTTGTGCAATTATAATTATGATATGAAAACACTTGGCATTCTTGCTGACTCAACTAACACAGTAACATGGAGTAACATGAGGTGCACTAGGACCCTGAGGAGCCACAGGCCTGAGGAAAACTGTCTTGTTAAAATCGAGCATGGATGGCAGAGATGCCTATTCATCCCATGACCACTTGCTTTTCAAATGGCTCTCAGACAATATGCCTTACACTAAAAATATTGCTGAGTAAGATGAGTAGATGTTTGATAAGTTTATCTTAAGTTTTAAACAGGACCACACCTTGTGCATATATTTATAACTTCATAGAGAAGGTTTTTTTTTTTTTTTTCATTTTTATTTGCACTCACGCTTATATGTATGTCCTGCAGTCCATGAAAGCTTAACTTTGAGCAATACATTACATGCAGCTGTCTTTGCTTCACACACACGTCCTGACAAACCGGTATGAACAAGTGTGAACATTTATGCAAATATGTTACGAGTCGTACAACGCTGCTCTATGCAAAAAAACACACATGAGCACATGTTTAGCCTGTGCACGCCATAACACAGATCTGACAGGAAGGTGTGATGTATGTTAACGTGTTTGGGCGGAGGGACGGTTACCGTGCCGACAGCAGGTCCTCAGGCCTGCACGTGGCTCTGTGACAGGATATTTCAGCATTATTCAGCACATTCAGAGACGCTAACTGGGGAGGCTTGAGTCGTGAGATCACCACTGCGCTTCTGTTTATGTCTGTGACTGCAAGAAACCCAAAATATACCTCATACATACTAGACTGTCTGCTAGAAATGTGCAGATCATCAATAACACTGTATTTGTACAAGAAGACTGTTATGTTTGTAAACAGAGGCGGCTTTACTGCAAATGAACTGAAAATAAAATCTTGTTAAAGCTAAGACAACTGTTTCCATGGAAATGATTTGTTTAATGTTATCTTCATTGAAGGAAAACAGTGCTTTTCTTTAAAAAATGAGTGACCCTAAACTTTTGTGCAGTAGTGTATATTTGCCAACACAATGTAAAAAAAAACTGTATTGCTTTTTTTAAATTTATTTATTTTTATTACCTCATTAGCTTAATAATATTGCTGGAGGCCTGAATAAAGGTTCTCATGCTGTGGCAATACAACTTAATGAAAGAAAATGTTTTATATATACATGTGCATGACATCATGAAAGTATTAATTAAAAAAACTAATTTAAGATGTTATAACATTATAATGTAAATGTATTGTCTCCACCAGTGATTCCTGCTGATAAAAAAGATTAATTGTATTTTATTATTAGGACGATGCTAAAATATACCAGCAATTAAGTTTAGTTTTCTAACATTTTCTTAACATTTCAATACTCTATATGGTCTGGATGTTGATTGCAGGTCTGTAAGACAAATTTTCCTTTGAGAATAAACCGAGGGTGTGCCAAAATATCATAATACTTAACTTGGTGATAAAGCATTGTTATTGTATGTGATCTGTGTTTATGGCAGCATTGCTTTAAAATAATCCAGAATCTGTGTTATAAAGACACAAGACTTAGCTGAGGTGTGGACAATCCAGCAGAAGAAATAAGTTCATTTGGCCAAACAAGCTTGTGCCAATTAGAGGTAATGGTTAGTGTGTGACAGTGCGGTCTTTCCTCGCTCTAACGCTGAAAGAATGCACTTATTATTGCCAGTATTTGTGGTGAATTATGTGTGAAGATAAACACAGCGCGTGTTCCGAATGCCTTTGAAACTCCCTCAGTATATTTTTATTAGACGCACATTCAGAGATGAGCCAGGAGATTCCCTGATAGTGCTTCTCTGCCCTCCACTTCACTCTTTCTCTCTCCTCTTTGTGTCCTCTTTTTTCTCCTCTCTTTATCTCCTGCATCTCCCTGTATATATCTCCTTCTCCTCTTTCTGTCACCCTCTCCTCTCTTTTCCCTCTCTTTCTCCCTTCTACCACCCCATCATCTCTTTTTGTTTCTCTACCCTCTCCCTTCCCCTCTACCCTTCTCTTTACCCCTCTCTTTTTCATTTTCTTTCCTCTCTTCTCTCTGTCTCGCTCTCTCACCCTCACTTTCTCTCTTTTATGCATCTGTCTTTCGTTCTTTCTCTCTCCTCTCTCTTCATACTTTCATCACTTTTGTTCATAATCTTTAGTCTATGCCTGTTTCCTCTCTCCTCTCTCTTTGTCTCTCCTCTTCTCTCTCCTCTACAGAAACTTTCCTCCCTCCCCACCTCTCTTTCTCCTCTTCTTGCCCCTCTTCTCCCTTTTCTCTCTCTTTTTATCCCTCTCTCTCTTCTGATCTCTCATTTCCTCCCCTCTCTTCCTTTCTCTCCTTTCTCCTCTCTCCCTCCTTCTTTCTCTCTCTCCTTTTCTCTGTCTGTCCCTCCTCACCCCCTCTCTCTTCTCTCTCTCCCCCTTCTCTTTGTCTCTCTCTTTCTCCTCCTCCCTTTCTTTTCCCCTCTTTCTCCTTTCTCTCATTTTCTTTCTCTTTATCCTTTCTCTCTCTCTCTTCTGATCTCTCATTTTCTCCCCCTCTTTCTCTCTCCTCTCCTTCTTCCTCTCTACCTCCTTCTTCTCTCTCTCTCCTTTTCTCTGTCTGTCCCTCCCTCACCCCTCTCTCCCCCTTCTCTCTCTCTTTCTCTCTATCTTTCCCTACAGAATCTCTTCCTCCCTCCCCCACCTCTCTCTGTCTCTCTCTGTCTCCTTCTCTCTCTTTATCGCCCCGCTTTCTCTTTCTCCCTTCTCTTTTTTCTTTACTCTCTCTGTCTCTTCCGAATCTCTCTTTTTCTATCTCTTTCCCTCCCCTCTCTCCTTCTTTCTCCGCTCCCTCTTTTCCCTTCTCTCTCTCACCCTCTCTCTGTCTTTCTCCTTCTCTCTCTCTCTCTCCTCTTCTCTCTCTCTCCTCTCTTTTCTCTCTCTCTCTCTCTCCAAGCGGCTGCACAAGGAGTGGAAATAAACTCTCCTAAAAATACACGTTGCATAAAGAGCACACTCTCAGACTCGACTGGGCCTAGTGTCTCTCCATTCGAAAGCACCTGAGCCAACCCCCCAATTCACCCCCCTTCACACTCACACCCCTCACACACACACCTAAATTTGTCCAGTCGACATGTGGCCCGCAGGCTCTTCTCTGATCCAGCTCCAGGTCCTGGGACGTGAAGGGGAGGGGCCAGAGGAGGGGTGCGCGTGCTTATGACATCACAGCCCCAGTTGGCCCGCGTGCTTGGAGCAGTCACACGGGGCATCACCAGGTCTGACGTGGGCCGTGCACTTGAAACGAGAGAGAGGGAAACATGCTGGAGAAGTCTGGACTGTACAGATTCAGGGCGAATGCGTTGACTGTTTTTGATAAGGTGGGGTTCTTGCCTTGTTTAGTTGTAAATTAATAAACTTTGTCTTTTCAACCAAAAGTATATTTCATTAGCAGCAGATTGTGACAAAAAACAGATCACTGTGTACTGTCTAGATCAAAATAAAATATTTTTTTTTTCTCTTTAAAAGCCAATGCAGCACTCTGATTGGTTGTGCTTAAGAGTCACCTTCAGTCTCATTTTGTCGCCTGTAAAAACATATTTTTAAGGTTTAATTGCAGACAAAATAATGTACATGGATATTAGCTTGCACTGAAGGATTTGTGAAAGCAAGGAACTTTTTAAATTTTTGTGCTTCAAGCTACCCAGCTTAAGCGTATATATACAAGATTCACACCATTTGGACTACCCTTTTTTTTAGCTGATGTTGGTAACAATTAGAAATGCTGGAGAAACTTTTCAACATTGCTACTGATCGTCAACAGAGCATAAACGCCAGAAATATTGAATCAAAGTTGAGTAGATTAACAGGGTAAACCTTGCATTTCTTTTGTTTTTAGCAAAGGTCAGTAGCGCCGATATGTTTGTAGGAGAAATGACTGAGAAAAACTAACTATCTGAAGCAGCAGTTCAATAAACACACCAAATAATGTCAATACAGTGCATTTGGAACCTTTGGGTGTTTCTAAACATGCCTATAGTATAATGCAGGGCTTACATAGGGTCTCCAAAGCACAATTTGAAGAACAAGTTTTTTAAGCAAATGTACCTATTCACCTCTGAACGTGAGAATTTGAACACATTCTCAATATTTGTTCTTGTGGGCTTCCTCACCTGTCGGTTGGGTTTAAGGTGGAGCTCAGTCTTTACACTGTAGTAAGTCTGTACTCAGCTCTTCTGCTCATCTGTTCCACAAATATTGTTCCTTTTGTCTTAATACTTGACAGCCTGTTTGCACATGAGCAGCAGTGATCTGACACACATCTACAAATTCAGTGTCACCTACAATAACAATAACAATTTTAAAAAGTCAGCAGTCTCAAGTTTTTGCTCCTCTTAACCTATTTTGCACCTGAGCAAACGCTTATATGATTAAGTCAAAACTATTAAAGAAGACACAGTGTAAAAGGTGAAGTTCATTAATCAGCTCATAATACTGTACTTAGGATTAACAGGCCTACTAATAGCAAGTAAAAATCGAAATATTTGTTCTGTAACACTTTGACAATTGATGCGTGCTCACTTGACTCCAAATATTGAAATTGATCTCTACAAAATTTGCTTGACACAGTTTATCTTCTCATCCTGACAGCTCGAGCAGATCTCACTAGAAACAGCCTGTTCACACTGAGTGGAGAGATCTGAAACACTGCCTCTGCGCTGTGTACTGTGTGTGTAATGGGTAAATACGGGCTGCTGTTGACATACCAGCTCTAATAGTCATGAACAGACCCGGGAGTCCGCTTAGTTCAAAGTAAAATACTCACTGGGGACGCTCTCACTCACTTCTGTCAGAGCAGAGATCTTTATGGTTTCATACATCAAGCTTAGTGAGGCTGCGGTCGACACTAGTGTGACTCTAGTGACACTAATGTGCCTTTCAGAAAGCACATGTAATAAAAACTCTGTATATTTTGATAAAATGTGTGCTGTGACAAATAAACTTCACTCATCCTTACTGCATAACGTGTTGTGTGGTTAATGGTGTTTAAAAGTACAATGATACAGAGCCAGAGGTGGCAAGTTACTACTAGTATTTTTACTCAATACTGTACTTAAGATGTTTTTGAGTATCTGTGCTGTACATGAGTATTAAAGAATCTGCTTACTTTTTACTAATTGCGTTTTTCATACAATATCAGTAGCCTACTTTCAACTCCTACAATTTAAAAACAAGTTAGTTACTTTTTAAGTTCGCAAACAGTCTGCTGTGAAAACTTTTTTTTTTAGTTAAACATTTCAAACCTTATGTTCTAATATCTAACAGTTACCCATTTGACACATGATTAAATACAATTTTATGATGAGGGTCTCACTGTAAAACCATTTTTCCACTACGAGGCACCTAAGAACAATCTTCCAAATTTGTTTTACTTTTTACCAAAATAAATTTGCAAAGTTCTACTTTTGTATTTTACTCAATTAAACGAGCTTTAGTAGGACTTATTTTTGAGACAAGTACCTGTACTTTTACTTAACATGCCTGGAACTACTCATTTCACTAAGCTGAAGTTAGGATAATATCATTTAAGATATCACTAAACATTTTCCAACTTTTATCCCAATTTTGTAATTTTTGGGGGATTAAAAATGTACTTGACATCACGCTACGTAGTTGCCTGGCAACCATGAAATAAATTGGGCCAAAACTCTGTAATGTAACAGTTTTTTTTTATCTTGAGAAATAGAAATACACTAGAACATATTCAGTTTCTAAAATTTGTGTTTGAATAAAATTGTTTTTTTGTGATACAATTGAAAATAATCTACTTCCCAATATTTTCAACATATTCTCACAAACCTGTACTTGTTTCGTGTAAAACTATCATTTATAATGACAACAATTAAGTTAAAATGAGAAAATCATAAAACTTGTGATACACACTTTAAGCAGTGAACTTCAGTACTTTTGCATGAAAACAAGGTCAGATCAAATTAGGACTATAATTATAGGTTAGACAAGAACTGACCAAGTGAAATGGATCAATGTTTTTTTTTTTGTACAATTGTCATGTAGCCACATTCCAAGAGCACAAAAAGTTACAGATACATTTTTAGAGTGAAGATGTGGAGCAGTTCTGGGGTTTTGAGCAGGAAGTCAGAGGGTCTGTTTATATTTAAGTCATTTTAGATTAATTTTGTGCAGGGCTGCAACAAGTTAATTGCTTAATCACAACTGATCGATTATTTTAAAAAAATGTTAACTAATTTGATCAAATAATTGTTAACAGGTTTTATTTAGGTTTCAAAACATGCCAACCTCAGACTGAACAAAATGAATGATGATGAGCAATGAAAAATTTGTTTGTTTATTTATTATTTTTATGTAAACATTAGTTTCTACACCTCCAGACTGTTCTCAAAAGGCAGTGCGCTAGAAAAAAATAAGAGACTTAACTAAGAATATTAAATAAAAAAACAAAGTACCTGAATTAACTAGAAATGTATTTTGTTTAAGGCAAAATTTGACTTTCTTATGCAAAGATTAACACAACAAGTTTTATTATTTTTTGTGAAGTGACATTTTTTTCCTGTTTTCAAGTGAGACATGCATATCATTTCCTTATTCTAAGTAAAACTACATGTTTAATACCTTGTTCCATTGGCAAATCCTATCTTAAGACCAAAATGTTGAGCACTAATGAACTTGTTACCTTATTAAGATACATTTTTATTTTGTAACTCAGCAGTATTCAAGGTAATCATATGTTCTAAACAACTAATCAATTAATCAAAAGAATAATTGCCCAACTAATCGACTGCCAAAATAATTATTAGTTGCAGCCCTAATTTCGTGTTTTCCAATCACTCCTTTACATGTTTCAATGAGTTGCTTGTCCAAACTACAACCCCGGGGACAAATGTGACTTTCAAAACGTTTTTTTTTTTTTTGTTTGTCTCAGACGTCCTTAAGAACTAACCCCATAACTACAGTTATTAAGCCATTAACAATCATTGTGTGGCTCAAATGACTTTCAATTGACTTCTAAGTAGATGTCTGTATGATCAGATTCTCCTTGTATTTTGACGTTTTAACATTTGGCCCGCGAAAAAAAAAGTCTGGACACCTCTGCTCCTCACAGTCTTCTCTGACACTTGTCGTACCTTCAAGAGTTCAAGACAGTTTTGGCTTTGAGCACTAGACGCTGACAGCTGCAGACTCAGTGCAGTTTGGAGGTCCCTCTGCACCCACATCACACACACATGACCAGGCCCACGTGGCTCTGACGGCAGAATGAAGAAGACAGATAGTTTTACAGTGAACACGCTCTCACCTCGTACAGACCAGACTGTGCTGCTGCTGCTGCCGTTGAGCCAAAGTGTTTAAACCAATTGGCTCCTGACACACTGCACCTTATGCCAGTAACTTTATAACGGGACACTTACACAACTCGCTTCAAACTGAGTTATTACATTAGTCAAAGTGATGAACAAGTGGAAAAGTCTTGGTGCTACTGACAAATGATTTACAAACTAAGAGTAGAGTTTAAAGATAGACCGATGTATTGGCTGGCTGATACTTTGGGGACGATATTTGTTTTTTTTTTTTGCATATCGGCCATATTGGCTATTGCTTTTAGGATGTTGATCTTATCTTCACTAGTATTAGCAGTAACTTCATTTCTTCTATTCAGACAACTTTTAGGGAGTTGTATTAACCTTTTTGACATGTTCGACTCCTAGCTACGAGTCATCTTCAGAAGCGTCACCGGTCTTCGTGGTGACATGTCGTTTATTAGATGTTACTTCCCATCCCTGTCCATGGAGCACAGGTCATAGAAGCTGAAAACAACAAGTTCAAACGCTGGATCAGAAAGTGAGGCCCAGACACCATTAATCGAGATGAAGAAGCATTTCTCCTTTCACCTACCTGGGATTCCCTTCTCCAGAGACCACTGGGAAGTAACATCTAATAAACGACATGTCACCACGGAGACCGGTGACAATGGTTCCCAACCTGAGGGGCAAGTCCCTGATTGGACTGATTGGAGGAGCACAGCCAGACAATTTATATTTAATACATTGTGCAGATTTTCCAGGCAACCAAACTAAATCTTAGTTAGATTTTGATCATATAAATATTTCTGAGGTCTAGTGGCTGAAGCTCGGAGACTTTTGCTGAATAGGTCAGTTGGGTGTCAATGGAACAAAAGATTAAAGTAATTTCAGATTCATTCACTCGGTTTTCAAGAAGAGCACAACTAATAAAGTAGTTATTACAAAGTTCTACCCAATAACAGCTTACTTTATTTGATTTTCGTGTCTGAAGATGTCCCTGAATCTCTCCACAGTCACGATCACTTTTGGGTTTGTCCCTGGAGATTTCACTTGCTCACTGAACTTGGATCGATGCCACTCGTCTGTCCATGGCACGCTTTACCGACCGTGTGATCCGTTCAAAACATACAGCCTGCATGTGCTCTGCCTCTGCCCTGACCAGGAGGTATCTGCTTCCACACAAACACGACCGGGCTTCAAAAACACCATCTGATATCATGGCAGCACAACAGGCTTTGAATATAACTTAGACTGAAGCAGACTTTCACATGAGATCACACCAGCACACATCCACAGACAATAATATCTGTATTCTATCCTAAATGTCTTGCCCAACGACACATGTGGCTCACTGCAGTTTTGTCACTTAGTTTAGTCAAGAAAAATAAGCAGAACCTCTCTGACCTCTGACCTCCAACACTCCCAAAATACAGTTCATCTTGAGTTTGCATTAAGTGAATTCTGTTTATTCCTGAATATCAAATATACACTGGGGCTTGAAAGACATAAAATACACATTTTGAATAACATTTAAAGTTTTAAGTAAGAGCTCATGATTGAATTGGCACAGCTAATCAGAATTTTGGTTTTGTTCACAGTAGTATTTGACTATAGTGTGAACTCAAACACCTGAACTTAAGATGTTCAGTTGAAACACACTTCTACTTCTGCTTTGGTGGATTTTAAACTAATAATATTGGAACATTTTAAAATGCTGAAAACAAATGTCACCTTTTTTTCCAAATCTGGCATTGTGGTGTAATCTTTTACAACAGTAATGAAGCAGAATAGAAAAAATAGTGTTATGTGTGTTGTATGTTATGTTAAACCAGCAGTATGCACAAGGACAGTTTGATCACATTCAAATATTCAATATATATTATGGTAAATGCTTTCCCACCTATCGAGGCACTCAAAAAGCTTTACAATCAGTGATTCACTCACCCAGTGCACAAAGACAATGAGGCAGGGTGGGTTAGGGCACCTGGTGTTCCTGCAGTCTACCAGTGACCAGGCTCACGTATTTATGTTTTAATGGTTAATTTTTTCTAATTCTGCATATAAAAACATTGGTCAATGACATGACAATCACTTTTACTCGTCACAAAAAGACGAGTAAGTACAAATATACATGTATACAAACAGATTAAGTAAGAAATGCTGGTGTAGAGGATCTTTAAAGATGCACTATGTAACATTTCTTGTCCCTGGGAGTTATTGTTTTTGCCTGAAATGTTACACAGTATGACATTTAACATTAGTTTTGCTTCAATAACTGAAGTTAAAGCTTATTCACTGTCAGTTGTATTGATTAAAAAAATGTATACATTATTAAACAGATTTAATTAACTTTCTAAATTTGATGGATGAATTATAAAAAATGGTGTAAGTTATCCTGACAAACAAGTTTGAAATAAATGACTGATTGAATTTACATTTTACTTTGTTAAAATGTGAGCAGGGTCGCCTCTCCACAGATCTGACCTGTCTTTTCCATTGTAAGTATCTTCACCTCAAAAAGCACCTTTCACACTGATTGCAACACATCTCTTGGTCCTAATATGTTGTCATGTTTCTTCCGCATTACTCAACAGAGTGCTGCTTTCCTGTGAAAACCACAAGTACCGTAATTTCTGGCCTATAAGCCGCTACTTTTTTCTCAAGCTTTGAACACTGCGGCTTATAAGGCAATGCAGCAAAATAATAGAAACTCATAGACTTACTATTAACAAGTGAGGCCTATATATGTACTTTATCATTTTTCTTACTTAAATCTAGTGGGTGCGGCTTATATTCAGGTGCGCTCAATAGGGCAGAAATTACAGTATTTGTAACGCAGAGAATATCTGTGACCTATTTGAATGTGTGTGACATGCTGCTCTCATTGGCCTCTGTGGGAGGGACCATCCTTTAAAGAGAGTGTAATTTAAATAGAATAAGGTTCTCTTCAACACACAGAAACTTGAATCAATTCTTTCTATTTCATCAAAACATTAAAATAAACAGAGATTCTGTACGTATATTAAAGTGAAAGAACAAATTTACTCAGATTTAATTAGTTAACAACTACAGCAACTAAATACTAATGTCCTAAGACCTGAGGCTTTCCAAACTGGGTACGCTTTGAAATCTGAAGTTGCTACTTTAATCTGTAAATTTGTATTTTGACCATAATGTACATCAGTGTTTCTCAGCCAGGGGTACAGGGAACTCTGGGGGTACGCAAGCTCTTCTCAAGGCCGTGGGGGTACTCATTTCAGGGTTTAAAAGAAGTTGCAAAAGCCACAATTTTTGGAATTGCAACCAAAAATGAAAACACCTTGATATTAAGCATGTGTCGATAGGACGTTGTCACATTTTAAACCTAAATTGTGCCTGTGTGAAAAACAGCTACCCTACCTTTTATACGTACATTTTATTGCAGTCTTTCAGTTTAACTTTTTTACTTTAGTAAGACAGATTAATACTTTCCATGATTAACATTCTACAATTGTTGCAAGGCATGCTACACAGAAAGAAACATGAATTAAATATTGCATATGAAATCAAAATTACAAATTGATTTTTTTTGTTGTTGTCAATCTTTGGGACGTATTATTCATTAAATATCAAATTTGATTGGGAAAAGGGACAAATCCTAGTGGCCTTAGCTTAAACCCACAGACAATAATGTTTAAAATAGATACATGAAGGTCTAGTCAATCGCTGAACTGATTACAAAGTACAATGTGATAGACACTAGTTGTGCTGCAAATACGCAGTAAACAAGGGAAATCTGGTTTTAGATTCTATGCTCCTCACTTGTGGAACTCTCTCAATGGTCAGCTCAAGCTAACTAGTGAGAATTTTAGCACAACTTGTATTTCGGAGGGTTTTTAATTGTTCAATTGGGACTGTTCTGTCATGCTTTTACTATGTGTCATGCTTTTGATATGTGCTCTGTAACTAAATGCAAAGTGTTTTCTGACAGCTATCCCCACAAGTACATACTTGACTGTTCATATTCTGAATGTTTCCTCCTTTGCTTACATGCGTTTGCTCTAAATGATGTATGCAAGTGCAGATAAGTGGAGTTTGAACGTAACCAAAGCTGATAAACTTGAAGAGTTATGATCTCTTATATCTATAGGGAATACTCACACCTCTTGTGGGTCATAAATTTTGGCAGCGTTTGAAAACAAGCCAAAAAATGCATTACACGTGTGAATCTGTCACTGCTCTGAAGGGTTTGCTTACAACTATAAAGGTTGTCTTTACAGCATGCTTTTTAAAACCAAAAGATGCAGGGTTTCCACTTAAAATTACATAATATTTTGTCTAATACTGATTGGACTGAGGCTAAAGCAAGATTAATATACGGACAGATTTATATGACAAAAACCTAAATACAGCTGTCTCAATAATTTCCATGGAGACTATGGCAGCTCCATGTAGTCAAATTTTTGTCTCCATAGTCTAAAACAACCTGTAAATAAACTGATGATGAAATTTTATACTATCTATAGCTAGGCCAGGGGTCGGCAACCTGCGGCTCCGGAGCCGCATGCGGCTCTTTAGCGCCCCCTAGTGGCTCCTTGAGGGCCGTTCAAAAAACATGAAAGTGTAAAATTGTGTGAACATATATAAATATATTTAAGAATTTTCGTAGGAGGAAAATTATGTCAAACACTCTTAAAGTTTTCCTATATGCTGTAAAAATGTGCAGAATAAATATTTAATTTCAACATTTCTGTCAACGAAGAATTACGTCATAGCCGGGCGACACGTGTTTTTTCTTCAGCGCCGTGGGTCTGCGGGAGGCTGTTGTAAACAAGCCAAACGGCAGGTACGTGAGGGCCATGGATCCAAAAGGAAACAGAACGATAGAACACAGAATTCAACAGTTTTTGGACCGAATCATTTGCTTTCGTTGCAAATGCGTAAGTTTTGTTGCAACCCGGGAGATGATAAAGCGTTGAACCCTGCTCACAGACGATCGAGGACTTGCAGATCAACAACAGAAGCAGCGCTGGGGAAAACTTTACCGAGGAATGATTGAAGGACTGTATTTTATGCACGAAGGCACGGAAATAACACGCGGAGTTTGGGCAAAATCAGCTGGATTTGGCGGAAAGAGACGTGTGCAACTTTGTCTCAGGTAAGCGCTTCAGTCACATCGCTCATTGAACGCCAATGAACACATGATTGAGTGATAATATAAAAGCTGATTTATGCTGAGTTTAGTCATATTTTGATCTGCATCTTGTAGTTTTGCCTCATGTCAGCGGTCCTTGGCCTCCGTGTCAAAAAGGCTCGAGCAGAGCCAGAGCGGGATTATAAACGCGCCCCGCGTCGGTTCATGCTGTCGATTTATGTAATAATTACCCGCAAAAAAGTGCCACTTGTTGTCCGGTGCCTCCTATACACGTTTTTTCCTCCTAATATGTGTGTTTTGGCTTGTGCACTTACACTGCAGAGCGAGTTGTAGTACGATAATATAGTAATTATGAAAGCTCATTTTACATTTGTATCCGACAATTATTTTGATAACAGGTTGACAACGCTTATATAAACACTTACAGCATCTGTTGCATTAACTGTAAGGCTTATATAAAGCTTAAAATTTTTTGCGGCTCCAGACAGATTTAGTTTTTGTTTTTTTGGTCCAATATGGCTCTTTGAACGTAAAAGGTTGCCGACCCCTGAGCTAGGCCAATATTCAATGTTTTTGATCAGTAGAGGCAGTAAGTGACTTTTACAGTGTAAAAATAGAATCAAATAAATATACAGTATTCAGATTTGGGTCACTTTTACCACCATAGTCTATGTATAAACTTGTAGGAAACGTCTTTACATATTCTTACTGATACAATGTGAACATGCACCTCATCTTAAAATGATTTCATTTTGGTGTCACATAAGCCTCTTTTAAAAGTGCATTAAGAAGCTTTACTGAGGGTCTGCCACAATCTCCATGGAGATGCATTTGATGTTCAGCAGTTACATTTAAACTTTATCAGGCCAAGTCACAAGTCGGATCTGTGGAGGGGCGGCCCAACTCACAACAAGAATGTAGCCTATGTTTCTCTTAATACTTTTTAAATTAAAGTTAAATACGTTATATAACTTTACAGGGTCCAGGCTACATCTACAGAGACAATTAGAAATATGTGACACTTACTTGAGCAAAAGCTGTGGTTCTTTTCATTCATTCATTTTGTTGGCCTACTGCTCGTTTCCGTTCAGAGTGACGGGTGACTGGAGCCTATCCAGTGACTTTTGACTTTGGGCCTTGGAGGGCTGGGGAACACCTTAGACCAGGGTCGGCAACCTTTTACGTTCAAAGAGCCATATTGGACCAAAAAAACAAAAACTAAATCTGTCTGGAGCCGCAAAAAATTTTAAGCCTTATATAAGCTTACAGTTAATGCAACAGATGCTGTAAGTGTTTATATAAGCGTTGTCAACCTGTTATCAAAATAATTGTCGGATACAAATGTAAAATGAGCTTTCATAATTACTATATTATCGTACTACAACTCGCTCTGCAGTGTAAGTGCACAAGCCAAAACACACATATTAGGAGGAAAAACGTGTATAGGAGGCACCGGACAACAAGTGGCACTTTTTTGCGGGTAATTATTACATAAATCGACAGCATGAACCGACGCGGGGCGCGTTTATAATCCCGCTCTGGCTCTGCTCGAGCCTTTTTGACACGGAGGCCAAGGACCGCTGACATGAGGCAAAACTACAAGATGCAGATCAAAATATGATAAACTCAGCATAAATCAGCTTTTATATTATCACTCAATCATGTGTTCATTGGCGTTCAATGAGCGATGTGACTGAAGCGCTTACCTGAGACAAAGTTGCACACGTCTCTTTCCGCCAAATCCAGCTGATTTTGCCCAAACTCCGCGTGTTATTTCCGTGCCTTCGTGCATAAAATACAGTCCTTCAATCATTCCTCGGTAAAGTTTTCCCCAGCGCTGCTTCTGTTGTTGATCTGCAAGTCCTCGTCTGTGAGCAGGGTTCAACGCTTTATCATCTCCCGGGTTGCAACAAAACTTACGCATTTGCAACGAAAGCAAATGATTCGGTCCAAAAACTGTTGAATTCTGTGTTCTATCGTTCTGTTTCCTTTTGGATCCATGGCCTCACGTACCTGCCGTTTGGCTTGTTTACAACAGCCTCCCGCAGACCACGGCGCTGAAGAAAAAACACGTGTCGCCCGGCTATGACGTAATTCTTCGTTGACAGAAATGTTGAAATTAAATATTTATTCTGCACATTTTTACAGCATATAGGAAAACTTTAAGAGTGTTTGACATATTTCCTCCTACGAAAATTCTTAAATATATTTATATATGTTCACACAATTTTACACTTTCATGTTTTTTGAACGGCCCTCAAGGAGCCACTAGGGGGGCGCTAAAGAGCCGCATGCGGCTCCGGAGCCGCAGGTTGCCGACCCCTGCCTTAGACAGTGGTCAACTCGTCGTAGGCTAACACATAAAAACAGAAACAGACATTATGTGTGAGGCCAATACATGCATGTGGTATAAATGTGAGGCAGCTGAAGTAAATATTTAAATACTTAAATATTTTAGAAGTAACTTTACTCTTGCTTAAAGGTGCTATAAACCTTGTGTTTTTTGCTTCCTTAAAAATAGATAAAATTCATCTTAAACATCCTACATCAGTCCACGTTTTTCTCACTATTGCATTCTGAGCCTCCGACTATTCACTATTCAAGTGTTTCTAGCTTTTTTCACAGTTATTAGCGTTGTCTGGATGCTAACATTTAGCCACAATGCTAACAACAGATGACTTGGTAGATTTTAGTGAACAAACTTTATTGGACGTATACAGGACAGTGTGGACAAATTTTCATGTGATTAAATACAAGAATCTGTGCTATGTCGAACTGATTTTAAGTTATTTTATGTTTAAAAAAAAAAAAAAATCGGTAAAGCGCCTTTAAGTGGGCTACATTTTTTGGCTGCACTACTCACCTCAAATTGCATCTTAACTCTCAAGCATTCTTAAACAGTTCTTGATTTTGGTCCACAGTGACAAATCGGCTATTACAACTCTATATTTAAAATAATCAGTAAAATAGGAAACATACAAACAACTCAAATAACCAAGCTGTAGGCGCTAAATAAAGAGAATTTCCACATATTAATAAGTTTGTTCAGTCGCTGGGGTTGACTTGAGTGAAGGGTCACACTGCATGCCCTCCACACTGATTCCGTCTTCTGCCTCTCTTCCATTTTTAATCGTTTTGTTGAATAATTCTGGCGCGCGCGTGTTGAGCCGCTGTGCTTTGGGGCCCGGGTGTGTCGGACAGGAGTGAAGGGGACAGACACGTGGAGGAGGAGACCCTTTCTACCACGAACACTGACGAACACGGCGATCCTGCGGGACAAAGAAGCTGGAGACACGGAATCAATTATAAATAAGACACCAGCTCGTCTTCAAGCGCACAGGACAAGGTTTATTCACACACACTGCACTTGAGAGGAGCAGAAGTCGTGCCAGATGATGATTATATATTTAGCACAATAAGGTGGGCTTCTATAACTTACCGTCAAACATGCGACATATCAGTGTGATCAGACTCAGGTCAATATAAAGCTCTAGAAGACTCCTGAGACTAATGAATCAAGTCTGCACAACTTCACCAAGAAGTCTGTAGCGCCCTCGCAGGATTTTTAAAGAAACGCCTGCATAAACATGGATCATTTAAGGTGATATTTGAGAGCTAATCAACCTAAAAAAATAAACTGTTGCACGTTCTGTTCTATTCATTGTTTTGACAGTTTCACACAACATAAAAATGACACAAATCAACTGGTCTAGGTCTAACAATTTCTTTGGTTACAGGCTTAATTGTAGTTACTGGAATGCCTTTGGCAGCTAAATTAACATTTTAAAGGTGTGATAGCTGATTTCAAACTGCAAATCCTAAATCGTGTTGATTTAGGATGATGGACTACTTCCTCTCATAACCTGGTTAACATCGACATGTTGGAATTAAAGCTTATGAACCTCTTTTTACAAACAACAAAGTGAAACTGGAGAGGACCACCCAAGCTCAGCCAATCAGGGAGCAGCATTCGGCTTCTGATTAGAACTAAAATGTGTATTTATTCATTTCAGACATTGCACAGTTGTCTCATCTTTTCAAGTGAGACATTTATCATTTTTATTGGAAACAAAGTTTACTAATCTACAACTAAAAAAAGTTACCCGAACTACAATTGAGATGTTTGGAATACAAAAAGATGTAGTTACTAATAGTAATGATAATCACCTAAATTGTTAAATAACCTTTACCCCAAAGTACAATGGCTCTTGCCCACCCGTCTGGGCTTATACAACATTCTAAACGTGATATTATCACGTTAAGAATGTCATTGTCAACACAACCTATTACTGAACGTGGATCTGTCCCAAAATTGCATTATAATGTCCATCACAATACTAGTTTCTGGATCCATGAAAATATTGCCTGGATTCTTTAGCTTGAAAAGTTAAAGTCAAAGCCTGGTTGCAGGTTTTTAAAGAAATACATTTCAGCCATAGTGATTCTGATTAAAGACATTGGTCACATTTCACTTTTCTTGAGGTGAGGCAATTTACAGTTGTGTCTTGCTCAAAGACACAACTGTATTTACTGTTTCTGGACCTCCATCCTGTAGGCTGGTCCAGTCATTCCTTATGAAGGTTAGAGTTTCCAGTGGTTTGAAAAGCTTCAAGCAAGATGTGTGATTATTAACGAGGATATAGGACTGTGTTCACCTCCTGCTGACTCCATGGTGGTGTTCTTGCTTTGCATAGAATGTTTTCTAGTACAGCATTAAGCATCAGAATGTGTTTTGAGTGTATTCACTGTTGAAAAAAAAATTGATAAAAACATGCTTTATTACAGATACAAGTTTAAAGCGATGCTGATAATATTCAATGCCAAAGCAAACACATCTCAAAGGAGGAAAAAGTGATTTCAGATAGTGCTGTCAAGCGATTAAAAAATAGAACAGATTAATTATGATCTGTAATTAATTAATCTAATTATTCTATTTTTATCTCACCTAAAAATTGCTGAAAAAAACTCAACTTAAGTGTTTTTGTTTTTATCCATTTAATGAATTACATTAAAAAAATGAAGACTTAGGAAGTGTTTTGTTGCCAAGTTGTCCAACCCTAATGTCCACTTTGTAACTCGCATATGGAAACAATGAAGTTAAAGATTTCAAAATAAATTAATGCGATTAAAAAAAAAAACTATTAATATGTCTGTAATTAATAATTCTCAATTAATGCACTAATTTGACACCACTAATTTCAGATTCTCCACAAAAAAATCTTAGTTGGTGAGCTTTCATTGTTTCATGGTTTTATGCCGTTCTTTAGTTTTCTTCTGTACCAGAACATAATTTGAATGTCCCTTTTAAAACAGTAATGTATTCTGCACAAGGATGTTTAAGTCACCAACATATCGATCATAAATGAATATGGCTTTGGCAAGAATTGAAACTATCCGATCAAAGATAATCACTAAACTAAGTGATCTGCTGCCTGTATAAAAATCCCACACAAGCATTTTTTTCATTTTTATTGTACAATTTTATAAATCACATTTTGTACAAATGCTGTTAACAAAAAAGTCAGACTTCAGTAAGCTGTTAAACAAGTTAGCCTGAACATAAAATATATATTAACACTGCAGTTAGATCAGTGAAGAAATTAAGAAGACTTGCAGTTTGAGTTTCTGGTGGGAGAAAAGCTTTGCTCCTTTAAAATGATGACAGAAATCAACAGGGAACCACTTGGGTAAAAATCCAGTTTGTTTGTCATTTGGTCCTGATCCTGATGTTTGAAGAGATCCAAAGGTCGTAGTGGGGTCAAAGGTCGTGGTTGGGCAGCAGTTCTTAAGAGCGAGTGTATTTTCCCCAATGTGAAGCATGAAGACTGAAGCGATGAAGAGCAGGCTCATGACCAGGACTGGCACTGGACCCTGTCGAAAATTCAGAGCAAAGAAACATCAGCACATGTGACAAAACCCACTGCTGACTGATAATCCAGAAAGTTACATAGTGTGACTCTTCATATAGACAATCACAACCAGTGGATTGTCATTTATAATTTTCTTTTTGATTTTACAATCTACAATACATTCATTTTAAATGGTACACGCTAGATGAGTCCAGAGGGATTGTGATTAGGTTTAGGAAAGGCTTAGGGTGATGTGTAAGGATGCGCTGGGTATTGCCAAGAGCCTTCCGATATGATGCGTATCCCGATACATATTTATCCTGTTACAATTCCCTCAATACGATAATCATAAAGATATAGTTTACTGACAAAAATGAGAAAATGTAGGAAAAAAAGTATTGTATGTTTTCAACATGTTTTTAAGTACAGCCCTCCTTTAAATCAATGCTAAGAATTTAACTTTGATTATGTAGAATAACAAAATACAGAAGAATTGAGTTTTACATGTTACGTTCAAGTGTCCAATGAATAAGTCATTTTTCAGCTTAATAGTTTCAGCCTTAAAGCAACAGTGCAGGTTTGTAAGGGTAACATTTATTATGACCTTAAGTATCCCGATATGTATCCAGAATAGATACATCTCCCTGTATTGATACACATATCGTGAACATGTTCGTCACGATATATCCTGATATTGATACATTGAGTACAGCATGAGTGATGTGTAAGGTTAGGAAAAGGTTTTGAGTAAAGATTACGATAAAAAAAAGAAAACATTTTTAGTCCCTTTTAGCCACAGTAATAAACTCATTACCATGACAACCAGCTCACCTCCGAACCAGACTATGTAGGACTAAGCTTTTTAAATAAAATATCTAAATACAACGATGTGGGCGGAGACAGGTGAAAACACAACTTTTCTAAGCACTTAAGAATCAGCTGCAGGGCAACACAAGATTACTACGTAGGTCAATCAAAATATGACTTTGTAATATATGTCCAGTATCGGTTATTAGCCACAGCTGAAACCAAAATATTGAATATCATATCAGTTGAACAAAATCCAAACGCCATAAAGAATGATTTTATTGATGAGATTTGGATACTGGGAGGGGCCGCGGAGTCTGAAGGAGGATGTGAGCGTGGGGCTTTGGGGAGCATCGCTAAGTAGCAACACATCGCCATGCCGACCAGCTTCTCAGCAGCCTCCCCTTTTCCCTGCTCTTGTCAGGAGGCTGTAATTGAGTTGACCTTTTAGAGCCGATCCTTTAATGAAGCTTTGAGGCAGGAGTCTAACGGAGGAACAAACACACACTCGATATATACACCACTGTAACCAAACGTCTGCCCTCCTTCAACTGCACAGACGATCAATACATCGCTGCATTGATCTGCCGCCGCTGCAGCCACAAGACCCAAAAGTTTCTCTCATATTTGGTTTGGGGGTGAAAGAGTTTGGAAAGGACTGGAGCTTATGCTAGAGTTTCATTAGTTTCAGTCAGAAAGCAGAAATGTAAAATTTCATTGAATAAATTCCTTTTAGTCACGCCTTTTGCTGTAAAACTAAATTCTATGCAAAACACAAGTTCATAATTTGACAATTACAACAAAAAATAAATTGAACTGATCTTCTTTTCTTTGTCACTTTTCTTTGTAACTGTAACCGCTTTTCATCAGTTTTAGGAACTCTTTTTCATCAGTGATACAATATCTCAATATGTACGATATGACCAAATTCATATCTTGCCCAGTACATTTCTCGATATACAACATATATTGATATATCACCCAGCTCTACAATTTCTTTTAAGTAGTATTAATTTCAGATCATTTGTTTTGGCCAACTTGCTGCCTAAAAATTAAGTTTTGAAAGAGCAAAGAGAGCACTACACAGAAGACTACGTTGCTCTCATGTTTGTAGTTAACTTAGATAACACATTCTGGGGAAATTTTGTTCAATCATTTATACATATCAGCGCCAAAATATCAGCTGTTTCTTTCTGTATTTTAAACACATAGTTAAAACGGCTGACAATGAAAAACCAAAGCCATTATACTCATGTCAAGACAATCAATTTGAGAAACACATTTTTTATTTTATTACATATTTAGACCCTAAAATACAGAACTATTGCTACTTAGAGATGCACTATACAACTTTGGAGGCCCGCCACCTACACAGGCCCATGAACATGTGATTACTTTGCCAGGAAAGCAGTTTTATAGTATTAAATGGCCTTGAAAAAAAAAAAAAAAAAAGTTCAAGAAAGTTATATTAAAGGCCATTTTATCTAAAAAATAAATACATTTTGTAGGGCTTTGCAATATGACAAAAATGTATCACACTTCATGCTTAAACAATATGTCCTTAAACTTAACATTTATTTTAATTTAGTTTTTCACCCTCATTTCATTCGCTCACCTCTCCACTCCACAGATCAGACCTGCAACTCTTGGTAAGTAAGTAAGTAAGTAAGTAAGTAAGTAAGTAAGTAAGTAAGTAATCTTTATTTGTATAGCGCATTTCACAGACACAGAGTCACAAAGCGCTTCACAGTGAGATGAACCCCTCCTCTCGTAACTCAGTGATAGTAAGCTGCCCTGGGGCAACTCAGCAGAGGCGATTCACCCAACATTTGGCGCCTTAACCTCCGACTACCACCAAGTGTTCCCTAACATGCATGTTACTGGTTGGTGGGGAAACCGGAGTGCCCGGAGGAAACCACCCAGACACGGGGAGGAACATGCAAACTCCACACAGAAAGGTCCGGGCCTGAGCGGGAATCGAACCCGCGACCTTCTTGCTGTGAGGCCAGAGCGCTATCCGCTCTGCCACCGTGGTGGCATCACTTGTTGTATCCATGGAGATAGACTTACAGCTATGGTACTGGCATGCCAGGTATTCACCAGAAAAGTTACATAATGGACCTTTAAAACCATGACAGCTAATAATTGTGAATAATTTGAGCACAGTGACTAGTGAGACAAAAGTTGAATCTTGTCTGGAAGTGAAAGTACTTAAAAGCTTACAGTGTGTGTGCATAAAAACACACGTTAAGTAAAAATCATTTGTTGGACTACATGAGCACGTTGGGTAATTTCCTCTCATTACAGTTTCCTCCCATTTCAGCTGATGAAGATAAATTACTCTTAAGTAGTTGCTTATGAGTGGATCAGGTAAAATGTCAAAGAGGAAATGAGTTCGGCTTGACTGGTGTGTGTGTTTAGAGACGGCTTACACTTTAAGACCAGGTGAGTCCTCGGTGTAAAAGCGCCATATGCCTCCTGTTCCCGCTGATGTGGTCCTGCCTCCGCTGCGTGTGCCGCTGCTGGCTGCTTTCCTAGAAAACAAACATAGATCCAGTCGGAATAAGAGACCAACAAATTTTTTTTTTTTTTGGTAATCAATGATTCTGACGATTATTTCTTTCAGTTAACGGAATCATTGTTTAGTGCTAATGGGACAAGATTTTTTTTTTCTGATTGATAAAATCTATTCTGTCAATCCTTAACATGCTTAGAAGTAAATAATTAGAAGTAAAGAATTAGAAGTAAAGAATTACTCAGTTACTAACACAGCTGAAACATTTTTCAGTAAAATGGCAGCATAGGTTGATAGTCCAGGACAAATTTTCCATTCTTGGGACTATAAAGTTAATCTTGAATCTTAAATCATGAAATATTAAAGCTAATTCTTATGCTAAGTGATACATTGATTGACTTGTTTTAGCCCTACTAAAGAGATGGTAAATGGGTCTCCAGAGTTTCGAGTTTGTCAATCTCTGAAATTGACACGTTGTAGTTTTGGCCTCTAATGCCTGTCTTGTTCCTATTTTAAGTGATGTCAAACTATGCACACATCACACATCAAAATTTACAGAAAGTTTTAGGTTGTTTCCCTGAAAATACAAATAACTAACTGCAGCCTTGCCTGAAAGTTTTACATGTTCCTTTTTAAAGAACTCTTTTATCACAAGGGTGACAGCGGAAAATAAAAAAACTTTTTTTTTTTGGTAATCAATGATTCTGACAATTATTTCTTTCAGTTAACGGAATCATTGTTTAGTGCTAATGGGACAAGATCTCAACCAATACAACAGCTATAATATTGTGCACACATTTAGAGCATGATCTGGTAAGATCAGTGCAGTATCTTGTATCTTTTACGACCAGTTGCTTAGGTTGACAAGTGAATTTAGATAATTGTACAAAATTTGATCAAAATAAATGATGTTCTCAAGATGTTGCTTGAGAACATAATTTATATAAAATATATTTCTAGTGTCATTTTGGATTTTTTTTTCTGATTGATAAAATCTATTCTGTCAATCCTTAACATGCTTAGAAGTAAAGAATTACTCAGTTACTAACACAGCTGAAGCATTTTTCAGTAAAATGGCAGCATAGGTTGATAGTCCAAGACAAATTTTCCATTCTTGGACTATAAAGTTAATCTTGAATCTTAAATCATGAAATATTAAAGCTAATTCTTATGCTAAGTGATACATTGGTTGACTTGTTTTAGCCCTACTAAAGAGATTGTAAATGGGTCTCCAGAGTTTTGAGTTTGTCAATCTCATTCATTTCTGTGGTTGGTTGAGATTGCCTGGAAAACCCAGACATGTGGGCTTTTGATCCCAGTTTGATCTGCAATTTTTAAAATACAAATATACAGTTTACTAGTACTTTCTGCATGAAACACTGTGTGTTTATAACCTTGTAAGTGCAGTTTGAGTCAGATTATGGTAACTGAAAGTTTTAAGATTTTGGTAGACTAAATCTGTACAATGTTTAGTTCACTAGAGTCCTAATTACAATATAATCTGAGCTCAAGATGGACACGATACAACTTAGTGGCTACAGTTTTAATTAATTCAAATAGGTTAATAAGTTAGAGTGAGACTGAGCGCAAAATTAGATTATTTGATGACCCACTGATTAAGTTCTGAACACAACATTCATTTATCCCTTTTTAAACAAGTCATTAGAAAAACAAAACGTAGGTGGGTTTTCTTCGGATTCTATGGTCATTACCATCAAAAACATAATTGCAATAAAGTGTAAAGCTGCGGTTGAATTGAGTGAATGATATGAAAGAGCTTAAGCTTTATAGTTAGAGAAGTTTCTTGGAAGTATGTTATAAATGACTGATTCTGATACATCCGTTGTGCAAATTCAAACAGCGTAAACATGTGATCAAATGTACCTTTGCCTGACTGTGGAGCCTGCTGCACGAGGGGCGACTGTCTTACTTGGGGAACGGCTGGATGCCCCAACATTGGTTGCGCTTGCTGCTGGTCCAGGCTGAAAAAACAAGATTGGTAGAATTGTAACATGCCTTTTAACAAAAAGACAATTAACAACACAGTGTAATCTCTCATCTGATTGTTTTTTACTAGACGAACTATAGTATTTTCCAATCAAAAGCTATTTCTAACCATTTTGGTAAACAAATGGCCGGACACTTTTGTGAAATTGACACGTTGTAGTTTTGGCCTCTAATGCTTGTCTTGCTCCTTTTTTAAGTGAACTATGCACACATCATTCATCAAAATTTACAGAAAGTTTTAGGTTGTTTCCCTGAAAATACAAATAACTAACTGCAGCCTTGCCTGAAAGTTTTACATGTTCCTGTTTAAAGAGCTCTTTTATCACAAGGGTGACAGCGGAAAATAAATGAAGAAAGTCTCAAATAAGGTTTATAAATAATGACAATGCTAGTACTGAGATTTGACATCCATATTTACTGCAACTTATTCGTGTAACACACCGTGCTCATCCAAACTAAACATAAAAGCACAGCCATTCATTCATCAATACGGACCAGCTGCTTTAAGCAAAAACTATTCGATTAGAGCAGTTTTAGTTTCTTTTAACAGCCACGTCAACATTGAGCGGCTAATGCTAACCAGCTAATTCAGATAGTTCACGGTAGTTCTAAATGAATGAACAGAATGTAGCTTAGCACTGGGCATCAACAGTGATAATGATGAAGAGCTAGCTTACCATAATTAAATTGTTACTGTGGTAAAAGCTTGAATATGTGTGCTCCTCTTCAGCTGATGTCACGTCAAATGGTCAGAAGGCAAAAGGAATCGGAGCAAATTTGTGCAGAAACTCCACAACGCTGACGCCTATCTAAAAAGGACACGACTACAGACAGCACAGTGAAACTTAGAGGGTCGAAGAGATGCCTGACCGGCTTTGTTACAATTATAAGATAAAATGAAAGAAGACATCAATAATTATATATACGCCTCTAATATGGTCAAAATTTAAATGTTAAAATACACTAATGTCTTATAAATATTAAAATATATCAGAAATTTGGCACATTTTTAAAAAGGCAGTTAGTCGAACCGCTCGCTGACCCAAGTTGACGTGTCTTACAGGAAACTGGTACTTTTCTTGCATGAAAACGCAGCCATTTTGGGGCAAACATCGAATACAAACCGGTGGATTTTCAATCGGCATGTAGAGCCAGCATGGCAGACAATGCTCATCAGTTTCTTTAAATCGTGGTTTCGATACAGCGCAGGATAGACAAGTCTTATCAGTAGTGGGAAGAAGTAGTCAACAGAACTGAAGGTAACAATTAAGTTTTCTACTTATTACCCGACGCTGGTAGCAGGATGAATTAGTTTGTCATGTCATGATTACACCAGTTTACACCAGTAACACGTGTGTCAGTAACATTTTAATATTACATTTTGTTTCATTCATCAAATGACACATGTAAAATAAACTTTATTGCACTCTGTCAACTCTGTTTTTCCTCATTCTAAAATGTAACAGACTTTTTGCACAAACCATATGATTTTCAACTGTCCTGCATTGCCTTAAGTAAAATATTTATTATTTGTAAGGGTGGAACGAGACGAGACTCGAGATTGGGTCCACGAGAACGAGATTTTGATAGTCTGTAATAATTTTGAATTTTACTTTATAATTTAGCTGTCACGGATGTACAACTTTTTTGGATGGAACAGCAACAGGCTAAGCTCTTAATAAATAAATAACAAACAAATAAAAAGCGTCTCCATATGTAACTCAATGCAATAGGGATGTTCGCCGTGACGTCAAAATGGCGATCACGTGACGCGTTGGTTGGCAGAAGTAGTTAAAACGTATTGGCGGCAAGCTGAACAAACACGAAAAAGGCTGTGTTTGTCTCTTGCTGTGTGACTCGGTGTGCTAACAGGTTTGATAAGAGCAATCCATAGAGCTCCTACCGTGTTCAGAAAAAGCCTACACCAAAAAGAAAGCTTTTAATTTCTTTAATGGGAAAAGCAATAAGAGCTAGCCGGAAGCTAGCTGGTTTTGCCAACCAATTTGACGTCATCTGTCGGCTCGGCGAACATCCCTATTACATGAAGGTAATATGTCTACAATATTTAGGTCATTTTCACTTCCACACCTGGATTGGTACTATCTGTTGTCTCCAGTCCTATCCTTACAAAGTTGTGAAAGTGACATGAACATTGCCCTTTATTTAGTTACTTTATTTAGTTCTTCTTCTTTGCAGGATGGTGCGAGTGGTGTTTTTGCATCCGGACCTGGGCATAGGTGGAGCAGAAAGACTTGTGGTGGATGCAGCTGTGGCTTTGAAATCTCGAGGATGTAGTGTTCAAATATGGACAGCTCATTATGACCCCACACACTGCTTTTCTGAGACTCTTGATCCAGACCTGCCTGTGGTACGTCAATAATTTTTTGTAGTGACATTTCTGTTATAATTACAAATCAGCCCTTTAAACCTTATTAATATTATTTTTTAAGGTTTGTGTTGGAGACTGGTTACCTACAAGCCTGTGTGGTTACCTTCATGCCTCTGTGCATATTTAAGAATGATCTACGTTGCATTATACCTGGTATTTTTCAGCGGACTGGATTATGATGTGTCTTCTGCGATCAGGTCAGCAATTTTTTGTTCTGTCCTCCCACACTTACTATATTTGTTTTTTTTATTCATAGTTACTTTCTTTAATAATTCATTAATTGTGACTGACTATGTGCTATATTTGATTATCTCAAAATATATTAAACAGGATTAAGAAATTAAGCAAAGCTGAGTTTTCGTACATGTGTTCGAAACATAGGACAAAACTCAAAAATTAGTTTAAAGTACATGCAGAATTTCTTATTTTCCATATATCTATTAGTCTATTAATTATGTTTTCCTTTCTGTAGGTTTCTGTGTGCATCCCAGTGTTGAGGCTTTCCCGTCAGAGGAAAAAGGTGCTGTTCTATTGTCACTTTCCAGACCAGCTACTGACACAAAGAAAAACCACCCTGAAGAAAATGTATCGTGCTCCCATTGACTGGATGGAAGAACGAACCACTGGCATGGCTGACATGGTATGTGCATTTTAAACTTTCAAATATATTGTTAATTATATGTCTGTTAAAAAGTTATTGAGTGTTAAATCGAGGCACTGATAAAACTAGTGGCACTTTGTGTGGGCTTCAGGCGGTTTTAAGACCTCTGGATATTATTCAGCTCAGCTAAATTTATAGTGGTGTGATATAGTAGCACTGTTCTTATTTAATCTGCTCTCTCTGTCTTCAGATCTTGGTAAACAGTGAGTTCACTGCTGGCGTCTTTAGGGACACCTTCAGGAGTCTGAATGGAGTCCAGACAGACGTTCTGTACCCCTCCCTCAACACGAGCACCTTTGACCGGCCGAGCACACAGGAGTCTGGCCTGGGGGGGCTGCTTCCTGAGGGTACCTCCTGCATGTTCCTCTCTCTGAACAGATATGAACGCAAAAAGAACTTGGGGCCTGGCTCTGGAGGCCTTGTCGGCTCTGAGGAGCAGACTGCCCAAAGAGCAGGCAGCGGGCGTTCACCTGGTGGTGGCCGGAGGCTACGATGAGCGCGTCACAGAGAACGTGCAGCATTACAATGAGCTGAAGGATCTGGCAGAGCAGATCCACTTGGAGGGTTGTGTCACATTCCTGCGCTCCCCCTCAGACTCCCTGAAGGTGGCGCTGCTGCGGGCCAGCGCTGCTGTGTTGTACACCCGAGCAGAGAACATTTTGGTATTGTTCCAGTGGAAGCCATGTACTGCTGCTGCCCTGTTATCGCTGTGAACTCTGGGGGTCCCCTGGAGAGTGTGGCTGATGGGGTGACAGGCTTCTTGTGTGAGCCCACAGCAGAAGCCTTTTCTGCGGCTATGGAAAGGCTCGTCAAAGAGCCCACCTCCGAAAAGACATGGGACAAGCGGCAGGACCAGAGTGCAAGATAAGTTCTCTCTGGAGGCCTTCTCAGACCAGCTGCATGGATACATTCTCAGACTCAGCCAATAACCATTTTTATACCGGCAATTGGAAACTACAGTGTGAAGGACAAAGCAACTGGATGTAATCTGATCAATGTTTCTTGATTTATCAAAACAAACCCGTCCATCCATATATGTATCCAGAATGACTAAAAATGAATTAAGCTGGTCATTGCTAGGAGAATTGACCTGGAGTTTATCCAGTTCTTGTCATATTAAATAATTCAAACAGCAGAGACTGATAG